>CAWUFW010021481.1:0-119577 GCA_963921515.1 Calotriton arnoldi | reverse complement strand
GGCCTGGCATATGCTGTCCACTAATTATAGTGGGCACCTTGCACCAGTCCAAATCGACTCTTATGGTAGGTAGGTTAAAGACAACCTTATTGAAAGCTATCCTAGTGGTAGCTATGGAGAGCAGCCTTCAGGCTAAGTCTTGAAGGAATGTAAAGCAGCTTGTTTTACCAGTCTATAATCTCTTGAGTGACCAAATGAAAGAGCACCACACCAGGTATATATTCAAAATATATGTATTTATTACTAAACACACCCCTCTAGTCTCTTTATGAGGCTAGAGTTCGAAGTACATAGGTTATAAGATCTTAAATTACAGTAATAGCACAAATACACGTTTGGGCCCTAGGGGCGTACCAAACCATATACCAATAAAGTGGTATGCGAACCACGACTGAACTAGACACTAGGCCTTGAGCCTCTAGAAGTGCTTGGACCACAAGGAACCACCCAAGGTAGTGACACAGGGGACCCACGGGAGACGCGTGCAGTGTATATACACAACCGCGATACGCCGTTAACTTCTATGGAGAAAGTCGGGATCGGGAAAATAGAAGAAAGGGACACTTAAAAGAGGACTAGGACAAAACCCTTTGAGATCTAGGACTTTGAAGAGTCTCTACCCACGGGAGCACCGGAGTACTCGTGTTACCTCACCCAGGGAAGCCGGGTGCATAGGTGCCTTTCGGGGTCGGGTTTCGTCGTCGGTTCTTATGGCGATCTGCTGCAAAGTGCTGCTGGCGACCAGGAGAAAAGTGTCCGGGTGGATCCAAGAGTGGATCGGAGTTCTGAAGGACCTGAAAGCAGAGGGGACAGAGTCTGGGTCACTAGCCAGTGACCAGGGAGGCGATGGACAGATGCCCACCGATGTCGAGTGCTTCAGGTTTGATGATGGTCGTCTTGACTCTTCAGCCACGAGGTCCGGGAGGCGTTGTCGGCGACCAGGAGCAGGA
This sequence comes from Calotriton arnoldi, assembly GCA_963921515.1. Classification (NCBI taxonomy): domain Eukaryota; kingdom Metazoa; phylum Chordata; class Amphibia; order Caudata; family Salamandridae; genus Calotriton; species Calotriton arnoldi. The sequence goes on along the minus strand of CAWUFW010021481.1, from coordinate 118,627 downwards.
TTCGGGCTGTTGCTCGATGTCTGTCGAGTGCAGAGGTATCGGCGACCAGATTGGACCCAACAAGCCTTGGCAACGGCAAGTCTCGAGTAAGATGTAGATCGTCGATGATGCAGACCAGCAAGGTCTGGGGAACTCACCCAGCGAGGGTAAGTGAGGGCAGGCCTGGAGCAACCAGACTGCCAAGTAAAGAAAAGATTGGCCTTCGTTAAGGGCTACTAGCCAACGGGCTAGCGACCGCGAAGGAGCCTCGTGACGCCGCACGTGGAGCTGGCTTACAGGACACTCGTGGAGTGGGGGCCAGTGATCTTCGGTGCAGGTGGTGCTGGAGGCTAGGGCTACTCGGAGCCCAAAGCACGACTTCTTGGGAGACCCAGAAGATGGTGCACTTGCAAGTGTGCTCGGTGTCCAGGGGTCACGGTCTCAAGTCACCCACGATAGCCATGGGCCTCAGCTTTGCTGGGGACTCAGGGTAGCCTCGGGAAGTCTGAGAATCCACCTCTGGTGATGCGATGACTTCGGCGTCCGACGGGAGCTTCAGTGATGCGAACCGGACAGATGCTTCTTTGGTGCCTGCCAAGCAGGGGAGTCACTCCTTGACCCCAAGGGAGATTCTTCAGTCCTCTAATCGTGAGTAGAGCGTCGAAGGTCCAGGATTCTGTTTCAGAGTTTCGTCCAGGTATAATCTAAAGTCCTAAGGACTGGGTTCCTACCTTTATTCTAAAAATAGGGGATGGACTACTCTGTGGCTCCACCTATGGGTGGGTCAGGGCAGAGGGGTGGCTACACCCCTTTCCCTTTGTCCAGTTTGCGCCAAAGCAGGGGCTGCAAGCCCCTGATCCGGTTTGAACTGGGGTATGCACAGGGACACCAAATGGGCCCCCAGTGCAGGACTTCAAAGCACCCGAAAGTGCTCCCGCCCAGCCCCAATACACATTGTCCTGTCTGGGGAGGTGGTCACACCTCCCTGGGACAGGAAACCTATTGTCCAGGCCTCCCCTGCCGGAGTTTCGTCCAGCAGCAGGAGGCCAGACTCGTGTCTGTGGCAGCAGCATCCATTTTGTGATGCCAGGGCTCTGGAAAGAAGTTACCGGACTCGTCAGAGTTAACATGCCTTTCCCTCTAGAAGGGTGGAATGCTACCCCCGCCGCCAGGATTGGCGGGGGTAGTATTCCAAGATGTTTGACACCAAACACGACATGTTTAGGTGCAGCCATTCCATAGTTAGCATTTTACCGCGAGGATATAATGCGTTTAAGAGTATATGGTCAGGCTGCACTACAAACAGCATCAGAGATGGTCTCCGAACGCTGCAGAGGGGCCCTGCTCATGCAGGGGCACCCTCTCACATAGGAACCATGCACTCTGCCTTTAGGATTGATAAGGCCTGCCTTAGGAGTGACTTATAGGTTTATATGTGTGTATGCATTTAGTGATATAGGTAACCTATACCACAGCAAGGGGTGCATGCACCACCTTACTCAGGCTGCAGTAGCAGACCTGTGGTGCCAGTTTGGATGGCCTACCAGGGGTGGCATAATACATGCTGCAGACCCTGGCAGGCCTCTGAGGTACCTATGCCCTTGGTACATAGTATACCATATACTAGGGACTTACAAGGGCACTCCAGATCCCAATCAGTGATGTGCCTAAGGCACATGGAGACCCTTTTAAAGAGGAAACCGCTAGGCTGGGGTTCTGAATAGCAGGGCCCCAGCCAGACTAATGTCGAAAACCAGTGAAGTATCAGCAAAAAGTGGGGGTACCCATGTGAAGCAGATCCTACTCTCCTACACAACCCCCCCAAACGTAGGGACATTAAACTAACCTTGCCCAGTTAAGTCTTCATGTTCTAAGTGGAAATACCTAGAGAGTCCATCTGCATTCGCATGGTTACTCCCAGGCCTATGTTCCACTGTAAAGTCCATCCCCTGTAGGGAAATGGACCACCTAAGCAGTTTGGGGTTTTCACCCTTCATTTGTTTTAGCCATAAGAGGGGCTTATGGTCTGTCTGAACCAGGAAGTGTGTACCAAACAAGTATGGCCTCAACTTCTTCAGAGCCCAGACCACAGCAAAGGCCTCCCTCTCTATGGCTGACCAATGTTTCTCTCTAGGGGTCAGCCTTCTGCTAATAAAAGCTACTGGCTGATCCTGACCTTCTTCATTCAATTGTGACAGTACAGCCCCTACCCCCAATTCAGATGCATCTGTTTGAACAGTGAACTTCTTGGAGTAATCAGGACTCTGCAGAATTGGAGCAGTGCACATGGCCTGCTTGAGGTCATCAAATGCCTTCTGACAGCTAACTGTCCACTGAACCTTTTGGGCATTTTCTTAGAAGTTAAGTCATTCAAGGGTGTCACTATTGATCCATACCCCTTGACAAATCTCCTATAGTACCCAGTCAGGCCTAAGAAGGCTCTCACCTGAGTCTGGGTAGTGGGAGCAGTCCAGTCCATGATGGTCTGGATCTTGCTCTGCAAAGGTTGAACCTGGCCTCCACCCACAAGGTGGCCCAGGTACACAACCTGACTCTGCCCTATCTGGCACTTAGTGGCCTTGATAGTCAGGCCTGCCTTTGCAGAGCCTGTAAAACATTCCTGAGGTGGACCAGGTGATCCTCCCAGGTGGAGCTAAAGACAGCAATATCATCTAGATAAGCTGCAGTATAGGCTTCCAGTCCTGTGAGAACTGTGTTCACCAACCTCTGGAAAGTGGCAGGTGCATTTTTCAGACCAAAGGGCATCACCACAAATTGATAATGCCCACTAGGGGTTGAAAATGCTGTTTTGGGCTTTGCAGTATCAGCTAGTCTGATCTGCCAGTAGCCAGCTGTTAGGTCAAATGTGCTGAGATATTTGGCAGAGGCCAAAGTATCTATGAGCTCATCTGCCCTGGGTATTGGATGGGCATCAGTCCTAGTGACTGCATTGAGGCCTCTGTAGTCTACACAAAACCTCATCTCTCTTTTCCCACCACTGGTGTGAGGTTTAGGTACTAGGACTACTGGACTAGCCCAAGGGCTATCTGAGGGCTCAATCACTCCCAATTCCAACATCTTCTGGACTTCAGTCCTGATACAGTCCCTGACATGGTCAGGTTGCCTATAAATCTTGTTTTTAATAGGCAGACTGTCCCCAGTGTCCACTTCATGAGTGCACCAGGTGGTCTGACTGGGTGTCAGTGAAAACATATGTCTAAACTGATTGAGGACTTGCCTGCAATCAGTTTGTTGCTGGGTAGTGAGGCTGCCTGCCAAGGCTACACCATCAACTGACCCATCGTCAGGGTTCTGTGAGAGCAGGTCAGGGAGTGGGTCACTCTCTTCCTCCTGCCCTTCATCAGTAGCCATGAGCAAGCCCATGTCTGCCCTGTCCACATATGGCTTAAGTCTGTTGACATGGAGAACCCTTTGGGGACTCCTGGGTGTTCCCAGGTCCACTAAGTAAGTGACCTCACCCTTCTGCTCAACAATAGTGTGGGGTCCACTCCATTTGTCTTGGAGAGCTGCTGGGGCCACTGGCTCCAACACCCACACCTTCTGTCCTGGCTGGTAAACAGTCAGAACAGCCTTTTGGTCATGCCAGGCCTTTTGAAGTTCCTGGCTAGCCTCAAGGTTTTTGGTTGCCTTTTTCATGTACTCAGCCATCCTGGAGCGGAGACCAAGTACATAGTCCACTATATCTTGCTTTGGGGGCTTGAGAGGTAACTCCCATCCTTCCTTCACCAAGCACAGTGGACCCCTCACAGGGTGGCCAAACAGAAGTTCAAAAGGGCTGTAACCAACCCCCTTCTGAGGCACCTCCCTATATGCGAATAAAAGGCAGGGCAAGAGTATGTCCCATCTACGCCTAAGCTTTTCTGGGAGCCCTTTAATCATGCCCTTCAAGGTTTTGTTGAATCTCTCAACTAAACCATTGCATTGTGGGTGATAGGGTGTGGTGAACTTATAAGTAACTCCACACTCCTTCCACATTGCTTTTAAGTAGCCAGACATGAAGTTTGCACCCCTGTCTGATACTACCTCCTTAGGAAAGCCCACTCTTGAGAAGATTCCCAGGAGGGCCCTTGCCACCACAGGTGCTGTAGTGGTCCTGAGGGGAATAGCTTCTGGGTACCTGGTGGCATGATCCACTACCACCAGGATAAACCTGTGCCCAGAGGCTGTTTGGGGATCCATGGGACCAACAATGTCAATCCCTACCCTCTCAAAGGGCACCCCCACCACAGGTAGTGGTATCAGGGGGCCTTTGTAGTGCCACCTGCTTTGCCACTGGCTTGGCAGGTTACACAGGAGCGACAAAACTCCTTACTGTCTTCAGACATGTGGGGCCAGTGAAAGTGAGGGACAATTCTGTCCCAAGTCTTGTTCTGGCCCAGGTGTCCTGCTAAGGGAATATCATGGGCTAGGGTCAATAGGAAGCCCCTGAACTTCAAAGGTATTACCAACCTCCTGGTAGCACCAGGCTTGGGGTCTCTACTCTCTGAGTACAGGAGTCCATCATCCCAATACACTGTATGGGGACCACTAGCTTTCCCAGCAGCCTCAGCAGCAGCTTGCTGTCTGAGGGGTTCAAGGGAGGGGCAGCTCTGCTGCTCCTGGCTCAGATCTGCCCTAGAAGGTCCCCCTGTCCCCAAGAACTCAACCTGGTCAGGTTCAAGTTCCTCTGGGACAGTTCCTTCTTCAGGGCTGAGATCATCCCCCTCAAGGGACTGATCTTCCTCCTGAGCCAAGGGGGAAGGCACTGCCTTAACCCTACTACTCCTCCTCTTGGAAGGCACTTGGTCCATTCTTCCAGAATCCAAGGCCTGTTCAGTTTTAGACAGTTTAGCTTGTGACCTGGTCACAGCAAACACATCTGCAGGGATCCCCAGCATTTCTGCATGGGTCCTGAGCTCCACTTCTGCCCAAGCAGAAGTCTCTAAGTCATTGCCAAGCAAGCATTCGACTGGTAGGTTTGCACTTACCACAACCTTCTTAAGGCCAGTTACCCCTCCCCAGGAGAAGTTAACAACTGCCAGAGTATGGTCTGTTCTGACATTGCTAGCATTGGTCACTTGGTACATCTCACCAAGCATAACTTGCCCAGGTAGCACAAGGTCTTGTGTCACCATTGTGACACTTGCCCCTGTGTCCCTAAATGCCAAAGCCTCTCGTCCATTGATTAAAGGCTGTTGTCTGTACTTGCCCAGATTACTGGGACTCACAGTGGAGGTCACATCCATGCCTCCATCACAGACTAACACAGCCTGAGTCAGTTCCCTGACTAAGTCAGAGCCCAACTCAGTTCCCAGGGTGAACCCTACTAAACCCTTTGCTGGAGCACTTCCACCAACTGTACTAGGGGGAACAGGTGCCTTAGGGGCATTGGTGGGTGCTGGACTGGAGTCTTTGGACTTGGTGCAATCACTGGTCCAGTGGGTCTTTTGCTTACAGACCTTGCACCATGGTTTTCTTTGGCCTTTACCCTTGGTAGACTGGGAATCCCCACCAGAAGAAGATTTTTGGGGGCCTGATGAAGACTTTTGATCTTTACCCTTCTCCCCACCCTTTTCAGAGTTCTTAGCATCTTGCTTCTTGGTTTCCCCACCTTGGTTCTGTACCTTCTGCTTCACCCTGGTTCTGACCCATTTGTCTGCCTTCTTTCCCAATTCTTGGGGAGAGGTCAGATCAGAGTCAACCAGGTACTGATGCAACAGCTGGTTTTGACAGTTATTAAGAATCTGCTCCCTCATTATCAGATTATACAATCCTGAGAAGTCACACACCTTACTGCCCATCAACCAGCCTTCCAGAGCCTTGGCAGAACAATCCACATAGTCTACCCAGTCTTGAGTCTGTGCTTTTTGGGTGTCTCTGAACTTCAACCTGTACTGTTCAGTGGTTAGGCCAAACCCATCAATAAGAGCACTCTTCAAGACCTTGTAATTGTCAGCATCCTCCTCTCTAACAGTGAGGAGCTTGTCTCTACCTTTGTCAGCAAAGGAGAGCCACAAGATTGCTGCCCACTGCTCCTGAGGGACCTTCTGTACTTTACAGGCCCTCTCTAAAGCAGTTATCCATTTGTGGATATCATCCCCACTCTGGTAGGGAGGGACAATCTTGCTCAGGTTCCTATGGTCATAGGACCTTTCCCTATCTCTAGGGACATGGCTGCCACCATGGGACTCTAGTCCCAACTTTCTTCTCTCTCTAAGGAGATCTAGGGATTCTCTATCTAAAGCCAATTGCTTCTTCCTGATCTCCAGTTGAGTTTCCTCATACTGGACCAGTCTCTTTCTTCTCTCATGAGAGGATTCCCTCCTGTGAGAAGAAACAGAGCTCCCTATTGAGGTGCCAGAGTGGTTAGACTCCTGAGAAGGAGACCTAGACTTTCTGAGCACACTCATAATCCTTCCTGGGGGACAAAGGTGTGGTTCTCTAGATCCTCATCTTCATCTTCCCCAGAAGGGATTGGGTTCTCCAGGTCAGGGTCATTGTCACCCTCCTGGTCAGTTTCAGAGGGGGGCTGGGGGTAGTAGTACCCCTGGCCCCTTCCTCATCTGCTGGCCCACCCTCTGCTCCTACCCCTTCAGTCTCTGAGGACTTACTAAGATCATAAGCCACCAACAACTCCTGGAGGTGTTGGGTGGTGGGACTTTGGCCTGTCCTTAATTTCCTCACGTTACACAAAGCTCTCAGTTCCAAGAATGGGAGTGTGTCATACTTGGAGGGGGAAGCTCAATGGCTTCCTGCAGGGCATCTTTGGATCCTGCTTTTAAAGACATTACTAGTGTGGTGTGGTGTATGCACTACCTACTCTAGTGTGGCCTACTAAACTCTCTTGAGTTGTAGAAAGGGTTGTGCTATCCCTTAACACACAACTCTAAGTTCAGTAGAACTTACTGATATTCTAAGCTTAAATTATATGTACCTTAGGTACCTTTAGTGGTTTTCAGTTGATCAATTCAATTGAGATTATCTGGTAAAACAATAGCAAGCTGGAATCCCACACGCTGCACACCAATGTGAGAAGTTGGCCTGGCATATGCTGTCCACTAATTATAGTGGGCACCGTGCACCAGTCCAAATCGACTCTTATGGTAGGTAGGTTAAAGACAACCTTATTGAAAGCTATCCTAGTGGTAGCTATGGAGAGCAGCCTTCAGGCTAAGTCTTGAAGGAATGTAAAGCAGCTTGTTTTACCAGTCTATAATCTCTTGAGTGACCAAATGAAAGAGCACCACACCAGGTATATATTCAAAATATATGTATTTATTACTAAACACACCCCTCTAGTCTCTTTATGAGGCTAGAGTTCGAAGTACATAGGTTATAAGATCTTAAATCACAGTAATAGCACAAATACACGTTTGGGCCCTAGGGGCGTACCAAACCATATACCAATAAAGTGGTATGCGAACCACGACTGAACTAGACACTAGGCCTAGAGCCTCTAGAAGTGCTTGGACCACAAGGAACCACCCAAGGTAGTGACACAGGGGACCCACGGGAGACGCGTGCAGTGTATATACACAACCGCGATACGCCGTTAACTTCTATGGAGAAAGTCGGGATCGGGAAAATAGAAGAAAGGGACACTTAAAAGAGGACTAGGACAAAACCCTTTGAGATCTAGGACTTTGAAGAGTCTCTACCCACGGGAGCACCGGAGTACTCGTGTTACCTCACCCAGGGAAGCCGGGTGCATAGGTGCCTTTCGGGGTCGGGTTTCGTCGTCGGTTCTTATGGCGATCTGCTGCAAAGTGCTGCTGGCGACCAGGAGAAAAGTGTCCGGGTGGATCCAAGAGTGGATCGGAGTTCTGAAGAACCTGAAAGCAGAGGGGACAGAGTCTGGGTCACTAGCCAGTGACCAGGGAGGCGATGGACAGATGCCCACCGATGTCGAGTGCTTCAGGTTTGATGACGGTCGTCTTGACTCTTCAGCCACGAGGTCCGGGAGGCGTTGTCGGTGACCAGGAGCAGGATTCGGGCTGTTGCTCGATGTCTGTCGAGTGCAGAGGTGTCGGCGACCAGATTGGACCCAACAAGCCTTGGCAACGGCAAGTCTCGAGTAAGATGGAGATCGTCGATGATGCAGACCAGCAAGGTCTGGGGAACTCACCCAGCGAGGGTAAGTGAGGGCAGGCCTGGAGCAACCAGACTGCCAAGTAAAGAAAAGATTGGCCTTCGTTAAGGGCTACTAGCCAACGGGCTAGCGACCGCGAAGGAGCCTCGTGACGCCGCACGTGGAGCTGGCTTACAGGACACTCGTGGAGTGGGGGCCAGTGATCTTCGGTGCAGGTGGTGCTGGAGGCTAGGGCTACTCGGAGCCCAAAGCACGACTTCTTGGGAGACCCAGAAGATGGTGCACTTGCAAGTGTGCTCGGTGTCCAGGGGTCACGGTCTCAAGTCACCCACGATAGCCACGGGCCTCAGCTTTGCTGGGGACTCAGGGTAGCCTCGGGGAAGTCTGAGAATCCACCTCTGGTGATGCGATGACTTCGGCGTCCGACGGGAGCTTCAGTGATGCGAACCGGACAGATGCTTCTTTGGTGCCTGCCAAGCAGGGGAGTCACTCCTTGACCCCAAGGGAGATTCTTCAGTCCTCTAATCGTGAGTAGAGCGTCGAAGGTCCAGGATTCTGTTTCAGAGTTTCGTCCAGGTATAATCTAAAGTCCTAAGGACTGGGTTCCTACCTTTATTCTAAAAATAGGGGATGGACTACTCTGTGGCCCCACCTATGGGTGGGTCAGGGCAGAGGGGTGGCTACACCCCTTTCCCTTTGTCCAGTTCGCGCCAAAGCAGGGGCTGCAAGCCCCTGATCCGGTTTGAACTGGGGTATGCACAGGGACACCAAATGTGCCCCCAGTGCAGGACTTCAAAGCACCCGAAAGTGCTCCCGCCCAGCCCCAATACACATTGTCCTGTCTGGGGAGGTGGTCACACCTCCCTGGGACAGGAAACCTATTGTCCAGGCCTCCCCTGCCGGAGTTTCGTCCAGCAGCAGGAGGCCAGACTCGTGTCTGTGGCAGCAGCATCCATTTTGTGATGCCAGGGCTCTGGAAAGAAGTTACCGGACTCGTCAGAGTTAACATGCCTTTCCCTCTAGAAGGGTGGAATGCTACCCCCGCCGCCAGGATTGGCGGGGGGTAGTATTCCAAGATGTTTGACACCAAACACGACATGTTTAGGTGCAGCCATTCCATAGTTAGCATTTTACCGCGAGGATATAATGCGTTTAAGAGTATATGGTCAGGCTGCACTACAAACAGCATCAGAGATGGTCTCCGAACGCTGCAGAGGGGCCCTGCTCATGCAGGGGCACCCTCTCACATAGGAACCATGCACTCTGCCTTTAGGATTGATAAGGCCTGCCTTAGGAGTGACTTATAGGTTTATATGTGTGTATGCATTTAGTGATATAGGTAACCTATACCACAGCAAAGGGGTGCATGCACCACCTTACTCAGGCTGCAGTAGCAGACCTGTGGTGCCAGTTTGGATGGCCTACCAGGGGTGGCATAATACATGCTGCAGCCCCTGGCAGGCCTCTGAGGTACCTATGCCCTTGGTACATAGTATACCATATACTAGGGACTTACAAGGGCACTCCAGATCCCAATCAGTGATGTGCCTAAGGCACATGGAGACCCTTTTAAAGAGGAAACCGCTAGGCTGGGGTTCTGAATAGCAGGGCCCCAGCCAGACTAATGTCGAAAACCAGTGAAGTATCAGCAAAAAGTGGGGGTACCCATGTGAAGCAGATCCTACTCTCCTACACACTGCGCTTTGTGTTGCTGCTACTTACCTGTTACTTGTCGGTTAGTGCAGCTACGGCTGCCACATGGGTGTGGGGGGTGCTCCGCCTTGCTGTGCTGTAGGACTAGGGGCCTGGTGGGTGTTGTACTTCAGCTGTCCCCCTCCCACCCACTGCGCTTTGTGTTGCTGCTACTTACCTGTTACTTGTCGGTTAGTGCAGCTACGGCTGCCACATGGGTGTGGGGTGCTCCGCCTTGCTGTGCTGTAGGACTAGGGGCCTGGTGGGTGTTGTACTTCAGCTGTCCCCCTCCCACCCACTGCCTCTGTGTTGCGGCTACTTACCTGTTACTTGTCGGTTGGTGCAGCTACGGCTGCCACATGGGTGTGGGGGTGCTCGTTGTGGCGCTTCTGGAGTACTAGGGGACCTGTTGGTAGTTACGTGGCTGGCTGGGTGTACACATGCCCCCATGGTTTTGTTAGTTGATATGTTTGGGCTGTGTGTGTGTGGTGGTGCCTGTTGCATGTGTGAGTAATGTGTTGTGTATTGTGTACTGGACATGGGGGTGTTTGTCCCTCGGAGCTATGGCATGGTGGTAGTGCATGTGAGTACATAGCGGTGTGCTGGTATACATTTGTTTGTACTTACCAACCTCCACTCCCCCTGGTAATCCGGTGAGGATCTCCGGATGGATGATGACTCGCACCTTCTCCTCCCACGCTTTGAAGGTCTTGTAATGCGCGGGATTCCCTCCGCCAGTCGTGGCAGCCAGCTCTCGGTTTTTGCTCTCCTTCTTCTTGACCAGGCTTTTGATGTCGTTCCACCGTTTGTTTATCTCTCCTCTGTTTCTGGGTACGGTCCCGATTGCATTGACCTGGTCTACAATTCTGTTCCACATCCTTTTTCTGGTGGCTAGTGGGGTGTGCTGGACCTGGTTGCCATAGATTTGTGTGTGCACCTTGACGATCTCGCCGACCATGACCGTCAGCTCAGTGGAAGTGAACTTGGGCATTCTGTGTGATGCCATGGTGTTTGTGGTGCTGGTGCGGTGTGTGATGTGTGATGTGCAGGGGGTTTGTGGTGCCGGTGTTTGGTGGTGGTGGTGGTGGTGGGTGTGATGTGTGCGTATCTGTGGTGTACTGCTGTCCTTGCTGTGTCACTGTGTCCTCTCCTCTCCTCTCTGCTTTGCAATGTTGCAAGGGGTTGTGGTCTGCGGAGGGGCTGTTTTTGTACTTACCTGTTTGGGTGTGTCCTGATGGTCTGTTGTTTTCAGGTGTGTTGTGGCTGGTGTTCTGGGCTTTGTGGTTTATTTGTTTGTCCAGGGGTGGTGTGTTTTCGGGATGTGTACTTTGTCTGTGTATTTGTGCGTGGGTTGCTGTGTGGACTTGTTTGCCATGTTGTGTGTGTTTGTTTGAGTCCGGGGCTGTTTCTGTGCAGGGACGTGGCCGCCATGGCTTCTGCCGTGTCCATTTTCTTCAGTGTTGTTTCCGCTGGCGGGCGGTGTATTTGTTGTTTTTCCGCGCTCATGTCGGTGCGATCGTAATTTCACGTGCGGTGTCTCGACCGTGAGGGCGGGCGGTTTTGTGTTGTCGTGCGTCTTTCCGTCCGTGGCGGGCGGTTTGACTCCGACTCGGGCATGGGCGGGCGGTATTTTGTGTGTTTTTACCGCCGCTGGCGGGTTTCGGTTCGAGGCATCATAATTGCTGGGTCGGTATTCAGAAGGTGTAGGCGGGCGGATTTTTGCCGCTTTCATGGGTGGCGGATTTTTTTACGCCCGGTATCGTAATGGGCCTTTATATTATTTACAAACTATATTTTGGATTCGATATTTTTGTACTTACCTGTTTGTAGATAGGAATTCGATATTTTGGCATTCTATATTTTATCCACTATATTTTGGCAGGTCGATATTTTGGCATTCTATATTCTGTCAGTGATCCATCTAGGCGTACTCCTGAAAGGGTCATGTGACATTCCCATCATGATTCTGATCCCACTGTGTGCAGTTCTCCATAATGTAAACTCTCCAAATGGGGTATTATACTGGGTGCATACAGACTTTTTTTCTTCTCCACAGGAAAAATGTTTTACCCCATGAAGGAAGTCCTTCCACGACATCCCACCAAATTAGGAGGTGATCCATTTCCCTTATATCTTGATATGGCATTAATGGAAGTACTTAGCTGGAATAAAAATCTTACCATTTCCACAATGGTAAGGGGAATGAGAAGAGTTGTGAAATGCCTAACAAAACTACTTGTTTGTGAGCATTCACCAACTTCCAAAACTAGCCATGCCTTAGAAAGGCCTCCTTATCAGCTTGAGCGGGATTTACTGGTGCGTATAATTCCACACTCCTGGTGGACATCTCTGTATATGTAAATGCATTTACACCTGTCAGAAATCCCTTTTTGAATTCCTGGCATGCATAGAACTGGTGAGTTCGGTCATAAACTTGCATTTACACCAAATTACACTTAGTTAATAGGGTCCTAGATAATTATCCTAGATAATCTGGTCTCCTGGTTGTAATCAATGACGTAGCCAGGGTACCAGGGGCCCTAATGCAGGCAAGCGAAATACCCCCACATCCTTGCCAAACCCGGTATCTTGCTAGATACTGGAATACAGCCATAACTGGTGCACATCGGGTCTGTCAGACTTTTGGGCATTATTCCACTACACCTGCTGCACTATCTATAGCTGTGTTCCAAGTTGAAAAGGGCTGTATGGTGTTGCAGATTAATCCATGTTTGGAACGTTGTGTCTGGGTTTTATTTGGAAACACAATGCACCCAATTTAGAGTTAGGCAAACAGAGTACTCCTCCACAAATTTGGCGAATACCTTGTCCGCCAAACTGACTGTCCGCAAAGTCTCATTTTTCAGCAGTGCCGCCACTTCCTCCGCCAGTGGAAACTTTCAACCAAAATCCCAATTGACTTGTAGCCATCGGTGTAGGTACGTTAGACTGTTCACTCTATTTAGATAGCACAATCTGATATACCTTTGTTACTCCTTTGGACCTGCAGTAAAACCCTGGTAACACCAAAGAGGAAAAAAATGACCCCCACACACTGCAAGGAAATTCCTAGGGTGTCAGCAATATTATTTTTGTTTTACAGCAACAAACTTCCACTTTGGGAGGTAAAGTTTGCTGAGCGACCACATAACATGAAGCATGGCGGCTGCTTAGTAAACATTCAGTGCCGTCAGAGGAGCTGCCATGGCAGCGGCTCCTCTTAGGACATAAAGATCTTTGGCTGAAAGCAAAAATAATTTTTGGTCCCGAAAAGCACACATTACCATAGTAGTCCCTGGCACTGAAGCATTCTACTTTGTGTGTGGATGTGCTCTTTGTGAAAGGGCAGAATGCCATCACTCACAGTGAAGTTAGCCAATGGCCAAAGTGGGCTGACCCTTTGTCCGATGCTATATTCTGTTGTGGGTAGAAGAAAAAATGTGACTACATGATAACAAACCAATGGATGAAGTGGTCTGTCTGAAAACACATATAAGTAAGGATATTATACATTTAATTTTAGTAATAGCAAAAGATCTTGGCTAACACCAGACCTAAAAAAAAAATAGAGGGGGATTAATTAGCAGATGCAGTTCACAATGATGTTACATGTAAGGACATCTCCGGAAGTAATGTCACAGGAAGTGATGTAACAATCTTATAACATCCCATGTCACGGTGCAAGCAGCAGGGCTATTTTACACTCAAATATGACATACGATTTTTTTATATATCTAATTCTAATTATACGCATACAATGTTTGTATTCATATCTGAACCAAAAATACATGTACATCTACTTTTCTGTAAACAGGAAATAGTGATTGCTTTTAAGTGCATCAGAGTCTACATTTAAAGCATAATCTAGGGATTTATAAACATTTAATCATTTGATCAGTATGGAATACTGGACAAATGCTATGCAGGCTGAGCAAATAATCTAAATTGATGAATGCAGTAATTGATAATGAATTTACGTGCTCTTAAAGTTGTCGTTTATGTTTGGAACTAATCGACGTGGTATCAGGGGTGACATAGGAAGTTGAAGACAATTATTTGCCAGGAATGTGAAAAGAACATTTTTTATTTCAGTTGTAGAAATCAAAAATAATTTAGCTTAAATAATAGTGGCAGGCGTATTTTAGTTTAAAAAAAAGTTAAAGTAGGATTCCAAGCACAGATTTCAAACTTGTCCGGCTGTGTCTCGAAAGTATCATTGGAAGAAGGGAAGAAATGTGTGTGGGAAAAGTAGCGCAAGGGAGGGGGCGCTCACAAATCGTAGAGCAGTGGAAACACGCTGAATGGCACGAACAAGAGAACTTAAATTACAAGAGAACTGAGAAGGAAGCATCCGCAACAGTGATTTTCTTCATGGTCTGTCTAGGCGCTATTTGCTACGAACTTGGGGGCTCATTATGATGGCGGGCGGACATCAGTCCGCCCGCCATCATAACGGTGATGGGACCGACCGCCAGACATGCGGCGGTCCCACCGGCCCAATTAGGATTCGCCCGCCATACTGGCGGGCGCATCCTGGCCTTTTACCATTGCGGACGGTGCTGCTGGCTGCAATGGTAAAAGGGCATGCACAGCATTTTACTGCACCACGTGGCAGGCACCACGCGGTGCCTGCCACTTGGTGCAGGGAACTGCATGGGTACCCCCAGTGCACCCCCCACTGCGGGCCCGCAACAGGCCCCCAAAGCCAATCCCCGTCAGCCTTTCCATGGCGGCATCGCCGCCATGGAAAGGCCTATACTCACCCACATCCTAATATGGCGGGCGGTGCCTGCTAGGCACCGCCACCATATTAGTGGTCCAGCTCCGCCCGGCCGGCAATCGTAACGATTGCCGACCGATGGAAAAGCGGCGGACGGACTTGGCATCCGCCGCGATACCCACCGCCATCATAATATGGCGGGGGTATTTCACTTTACGATGGCGTAACGATCGCCACCGCCGGCCCGGTGGTGGCGATCGTTACGCCATCGTAATGAGCCCCTTAATCACATTTTTGTTTGTTTTCTATTTTTATAATGTGTTTGCTACATATCTTGCACATAAGGCATGTATTTTTAACTAAGCTTATGGTGTATGCTGAAAGCATCAATAAAATAAATCGAATTGAATTGGATATAAGCATTGGCAAAGCCAATAGCTCTGGCATGGGCTGTTGGCATTTGTGCTTTTTCCTATGCATGTTTTGTTTATCATGGATTTTGCAGAACATTAAATCTTGAGGATGCTGAGTCAATCTAAAAACTAGTAGCTAAAAGCAAAACATTTTTGTTCTAAACAAAAGCACACACTGTAGTAATAGTCACTGGCATTGAAAGGACATACTTGTGTGAGGATGTGATTTGTACCTTGTAAAAGGGAAGAATGCCATCATTCACAATAAAGTTAGCCAATGGCTGAAGTGGGCTGACCCAGAGCTCCATGCTGTATGCTGTCGAGGGCAGAAGATGGATGTAAATAACCCAACAACAGACAAATGGACAAAGAGGACAGGCTGAAAGCCCCTAGAAGTATATTAGGCTTATCATTTTAGTAAAATCAAATGGTCCTGGAAAAAGCCAGGACAAAAAGTTAACTCTTCTCTGAAAGAGCATGTTTCCAGCTGGTGTTCTGACTTTCATCCACTTCAAAACACAAAGAATGCCTCGCATTCGCGCCTTGGGTGATGGTGCAATGGTGAGCAGTTAAGAGATCCCAAGATAACCGTCTCCTGGGCCATTCTCTCAAATCAAGCAGTGTCTGCCAGTGACATGGAGGGTTAAAGAACCCCCTGAGACCCTGCTAAAGTGTATGTGAAGCATGCACTGTTTTCAAATAGGATCAGACGGTGCAAAATGCATGTTGTGGTGCAGAGAAAAACATAATAAACAAAAAGCAAAAAAACAGAGATTGTGGTGCAACAGCAGAGTCACACTTCATGGATGAGGCCTCATCTAATCTGAATGTTTAAAAAAACTAGGAAGTCTGTTTTATATGGCTGAGATATTAAGTTTTAAGTAATTTTTAGACATTTTGAAATTCTCAAAGGCTCCCAGAAGTAGAGGTGTGTGAAACTAGTTAGCAGAAATGTGAAAGAGGCAATATCCACCTGTCGTTTTAATTTGCCTGCGGAGTAAGACTGACATACAAAAACTGACCAAATTCACTCCTGAGAAACTGGGTGAACCTGGGTAGATTTGACATTGCATGCACTTTGTGTGGTTCTGAATTGCAAAACGAGTGCTTCTGCACTCCAGGAACAAGGCATTTATTTTGATTCATGTGCATGGCCAGACTGGCTGTACGGGGCATCGGGTGTTTCTTCGGGAGGCTGGAAGGGTGGGGGCTGGGTTTGTAGCAGTGGGGTCTGGTTTTACAGCGGTGCTGCAATATCGCCCCCAGTAACAAAAGCAACAGTGCTTCACACTTGACCTGTCCCCCCCCCCCCCAAGCCCCCACCCCATGGCCTGGTCTGACCAAATTGCAAGGCTGCTTTGGGTTCCCTTTTTGTGTGGTTCTCACTGGGCCTTGTTTTACTGTTGAGAATCACACCAACTGCTCAAACTGCCTTCTGCATTTTTTCTTCCATAATAGAAGGAAGAACATTTTAATGGAATTTTATCAGAATTCACTTCCGTGTACTAGGTTAAAAATGTGTCTCTCCGTGCTACCCAGGAGTACTCCAGAGAACCTTGACTGCTGTAACTCTGAAGGAGTACTCACAGTTAAAGTTGTTCTCACAGATATAAATGTCATGCTTTTGTGCTCTCTTAAAGGCTACCTCTGCAGCATTGTATCCAATCCGGAGTCCAACTATTGCGTTTGTGTCTGGTATTGGAGGCCTCATCTGATGTCCTCTGTTCAGTTTTTCAAGCCCATCTTTAACTTATTGCATCTACTTCTCAAGGCACTAACTAAAGGTTTGTGCCCTGTTCTAGGACCAGGGCCAGACTGGGAACAGCAACCAGCCCTGGCAGATTGCTGCCCGACCGGCCCTGGGAGCGAGGGTGCTAGCGAGAAGCACTGCTACCGCTTTTGTTCCAGGGGGCCAATGTTGCAGCATTGCTGCAAAACTGGCCCCCAGTGACAAAACCGCCCCGCAGGCACAAAACCGGCCCCCACCCCTCCGTCACACCGGGGAAATGCCCGGTGCCCGCTACGTCCAGTCCGGCCCTGTCTGGGGCCCGCTTCCAGCAGATTGTACCGAGCTCTAGAAAGATCCAAATGGATGATGAATGGTGATTTAATTGGTTAATAGTGTATTGAAGGTGAATGGTACAGAATTGTGGATGGGTGGTGAATTGAAGGTGGATGGTCAATGGAGGGTGAATGGAGAATAGAGAATAGATGGTGGATTGCTAGAGCCTGGTGGATGATTAATGGTCAATAGATGTTGAATACAAATGGTTTATGGATGGTGATTTTGATGGTGTGATGCCTGCACAGCGATGGTGAATGTTGAAAGGATTGTGAATGGTGAATCGATTATCAGTGGATGATTAATGGATGGTCATGGTGAATAGGTGGAGGAATGTGAATAGATTGTGGTTGGTGGATGGGTGTTGAATGAATGGTGCCTGGGCGGTCAGTGGTGAAAGGAAGTTCAATAGTAACTGGTTGGTGATTGGTGAATGCTGAATGGATGGGAAATGGATAGTGGATGGCCACAGAGTGGTGAACGCTTGGTGAATGGTGAAGAAATTGAAGGATGATGGGTTTAAGGATGAATGAAAGGGAAATATTGTGAATGGACGCATGGAGAAATAGCTGTAGAGTTGCCTGCTCCACACTAAAACTATTTGTTGATAAGTTCTAGTAAGAAATACATAAGCAGCACTCATATCACCAAAATTAATCATGAAGGCTCAGAGGGCATTGAACGTCGAAAGGAGAAGAGGATGCTCCAGTCAGAGGGTAGCAGAGAGTCAGGACGCAGTGGAGAAGGTGGCTTGGATGGTGAGAATCTGCAGAGACCAAAGCACTTGCAGGGCCAGGGGATCGAAAGTAACATAAAGGGCCTGGTTACGATGCCAGGCTGATCGCCGCAGTCTCTGGACTGACCGACCTCCAGTCAGCGGTCCCGACACCACCATTACAATGCAACCTAAAGGTGCCTGTCACACAGTGGAGGAATTAACAGGGGGGCACCATAGGTGCCACTTTGGCCCCCAACCGGAGGCCGTGGAGGAATGGGGGCCCTGCTAGGGTCCCCAAAGTCACTTTCCGACAGGCTTTTCATGTCGGAAAGCCCGACATGGAAAGTCTGTTGGAAACCAACATCGTAATCCCGTGGGCAAAAATGCCATCCTCAGGGATTACGTAGGGGCTTCTGACTGGCCCCTTGAGCCAGTCGGAATCCAGCCGGAATGACCGGCCAGTTTCAATTCCAACTGCCTACATTGTTATTAGGCGGTCGGTATTGAAACCGGAGATGTCGGTGGGAAAGCCTCCGACCTGCGTTTGGAGGCTTTCCGACAGACATCATAATTGGCCCCAAAGTCTTTGGGATGTGGGTCATTGGCAGGCAGCAGTGACGGCCAGAATCAAGAGACCGGACTTTCAGTGCAGGCAGCGTGGGGGCAGTGGCGTAGCATTGGGGTCCACAGGGGAAGTTGCCCTGGGTGTTTTTAGGGGTACAAAACTTTACTAGGGGTGCAAAATTAGAAAATAAAAGTGAAAGGATACTTGCCTTGCCCCGGGCGCTGGCAACCCACGCTAAGCTGCTTCATGGGGGAAATAGAAAATATTTACTCCTTGAACTCACAAATTGGGGATACGCCGGTGGTGGCTCAAAGGGTGTTGTGAAGGCACGACAGGAAGAGCCTTGAGGAGCTGTTGATGATAGTTTTTTTTTATTTTTATTTTGCTGAGTTTTATATAGCGCTGGCTAGACCCGGAGGTATCAGAGCGCTTTACATGAGGATAAGCGAGTTACAAAATGACATAATTTAGAGAAGCCTGGTTTCACATAAGAAGAAAAAAAAAGACACAGTGTTACACAGTAACAAGAGTTACTATAGCATAGAATACCATATACACACATCATATGGGGAATAGAAGGTAGAGGGGGGAAAGGTAGAAAGGGGTGGGAAGAAGATCGGGCAAGGTAGAACCGGCAAAGGGGAAAGTACTTCAGGGGAGCCAAAAGTCAATGTGAAAGTCAAAAAAACCGGCTAGGAGGTCAGCAATCATAACATCCGATGTCGTGATGATATATTAACAAAATACTTATGAAACATATAGAGTCCCGAGGCTGCCTGGACCCTTCTCAGTCCTGTTTTAGACACAAGTACAGTACCGAATCTGCACTTATAGCGGTGACAAATTACATCAGGCTTTCCCTGGATAACAATCAGGCTCTAATATTGGTACTATTAGATCTATCGGCAGCCTTTGACACTGTGTTACATCAGAGATTACTCCATAGATTTGAGGAGATAGGAATCGCCGGGCGTGCTTTACAATGGTTTTCCAGTTTTTTAAGTCAGCGCACGCAGACCATTAATTTGGGTCCCTTCCGCTCTCGCACAATTGAGCTCACCAAAGGAGTACCGCAGGGCTCCTGTCTCAGCCCCACCCTGTTCAATGTGTACGTGGCTCCCCTTGCTAAAACTGTTAAAGAATTTGGGTTTACCCCCTTTTCATATGCAGATGACGCTCAACATCTTCTATCTTTCGACAACAGTGACATTTCTACTAAATCCCGCTTTATGGCAGGCATTAAAACGGTTTCAGATTGGATGACAGAAAATTTCCTCCAATTGAATGCCGAAAAGACAGCGATTATGCTTTTTGGCAATGCCCAAAAGCTCTGGTCTGCAGAGAGGCGGCCTTCTAATCTAGGCACAGCTCCGGTTCCCAAGACACTGGTTAAACATGTAGGTGTCCGATTGGGTCAGTGTTTCACAATGAAAGATCAAGTAAGAGCTACCATCGGTACCTGTTTTCATACGATGAGTCTTTTACGCCGAGTATTTCAGTTCCTTCCACTTGAGGTGCGAAAAACATTGATTCAGGCGCTAGTCATAAGTCGCCTGGACTATTGTAATGCACTATTAGTGGCCACAAATGAAGCTTTAATGAATAAACTTCAAGTGGTCCAGAATACTGCAGCCCGTTTGGTACAGAATATGCCACCCAGAACATCCCCACTGCCTCTTCTGCAACAGCTACACTGGCTCCCAATACGTCAGAGAATTAAGTTTAAGATCTGCTGCATTGTATATAAAGCGATACCAAAGGGGATGATGGACGGAGCGCTTGAGCAAATCAAACACTTACCACCAGTCAACTAATCTGGGTTTAATCCATCATCATTCTTTAGCTCACTCCACCACCCCAGTTCAGACATGGCCATATGCAAATCAGTCTGACCCTGTGCCTCATGGGAACAGTCCAGCCATGTCTTCCCTGGACCGGAAACAAGCATCCTGGGACCGGTTTCTGGCTATTCAGCCGTCATCAGCCAGGCTAGCTTGAATCCAGTGGCAAAGTGAGCAAGGGACCCACGTCTGGGCATACCCTGCCAACTTAGGGCGAACAAAGCGATACCAAAGGGGATGATGGACGGAGCGCTTGAGCAAATCAAACACTCACCCCCAGTCAACTGATCTGGGTTTAATCCATCATCATTCTTTAGCTCACTCCACCACCCCAGTTCAGACATGGCCATATGCAAAACAGTCTGACCCTGTGCCTCATGGGAACAGTCCAGCCCGAACTGCCAAGCCATGTCTTCCCTGGACCGGAAACAAGCATCCTGGGACCGGTTTCTGGCTGTTCAGCCGTCATCAGCCAGGCTAGCTTGAATCCAGTGGCAAAGTGAGCAAGGGACCCACGTCTGGGCATACCCTGCCAACTTAGGGCGAACAAAGCGATACCAAAGGGGATGATGGACGGAGCGCTTGAGCAAATCAAACACTCACCCCCTGTCAACTGATCTGGGTTTAATCCATCATCATTCTTTTGCTCACTCCACCACCCCAGTTCAGACATGGCCATATGCAAATCAGTCTGACCCTGTGCCTCATGGGAACAGTCCAGCCCGAACTGCCAAGCCATGTCTTCCCTGGACCGGAAACAAGCATCCTGGGACCGGTTTCTGGCTATTCAGCCGTCATCAGCCAGGCTAGCTTGAATCCAGTGGCAAAGTGAGCAAGGGACCCACATCTGGGCATACCCTGCCAACTTAGGGGCGAACAAAGCGATACCAAAGGGGATGATGGACGGAGTGCTTGAGCAAATCAAACACTCACCCCCAGTCAACTGATCTGGGTTTAATCCATCATCATTCTTTAGCTCACTCCACCACCCCAGTTCAGACATGGCCATATGCAAATCAGTCTGACCCTGTGCCTCATGGGAACAGTCCAGCCCGAACTGCCAAGCCATGTCTTCCCTGGACCGGAAACAAGCA
Source organism: Calotriton arnoldi (assembly GCA_963921515.1). NCBI lineage: Eukaryota > Metazoa > Chordata > Amphibia > Caudata > Salamandridae > Calotriton > Calotriton arnoldi. Next base: position 97,454 of record CAWUFW010021481.1, on the reverse strand, counting down.
TCCTGGGACCGGTTTCTGGCTATTCAGCCGTCATCAGCCAGGCTAGCTTGAATCCAGTGGCAAAGTGAGCAAGGGACCCACGTCTGGGCATACCCTGCCAACTTAGGGCGAACAAAGCGATACCAAAGGGGATGATGGACGGAGCACTTGAGCAAATCAAACACTCACCCCCAGTCAACTGATCTGGGTTTAATCCATCATCATTCTTTAGCTCACTCCACCACCCCAGTTCAGACATGGCCATATGCAAATCAGTCTGACCCTGTGCCTCATGGGAACAGTCCAGCCCGAACTGCCAAGCCATGTCTTCCCTGGACCGGAAACAAGCATCCTGGGACCGGCTTCTGGCTATTCAGCCGTCATCAGCCAGGCTAGCTTGAATCCAGTGGCAAAGTGAGCAAGGGACCCACGTCTGGGCATACCCTGCCAACCTAGGGCGAACAAAGCGATACCAAAGGGGATGATGGACGGAGCGCTTGAGCAAATCAAACACTCACCCCCAGTCAACTGATCTGGGTTTAATCCATCATCATTCTTTAGCTCACTCCACCACCCCAGTTCAGACATGGCCATATGCAAATCAGTCTGACCCTGTGCCTCATGGGAACAGTCCAGCCCGAACTGCCAAGCCATGTCTTCCCTGGACCGGAAACAAGCATCCTGGGACCGGTTTCTGGCTATTTCTGGCTATTCAGCCGTCATCAGCCAGGCTAGCTTGCAATGTTCAACACTCCGTCCATCATCCCCTTTGGTTTTGCTATATTCGCCCTAAGTTGGCAGGGTATGCCCAGACGTGGGTCCCTTGCTCACTTTGCCACTGGATTCAAGATAGCCTGGCTGATGACGGTTTTAAGCCAGAAACCGGTCCCAGGATGCTTGTTTCCGGTCCAGGGAAGACATGGCTTGGCAGTTCGGGCTGGACTGTTCCCATGAGGCACAGGGTCAGACTGATTTGCATATGGCCATGTCTGAACTGGGGTGGCGGAGTGAGCTAAAGAATGATGATGGATTAAACCCAGATCAGTTGACTGGGGGTGAGTGCTTGCAATGTTCAACACTCCGTCCATCATCCCCTTTGGTTTTGCTATATTCGCCTAAGTTGGCAGGGTATGCCCAGACGTGGGTCCCTTGCTCACTTTGCCACTGGATTCAAGATAGCCTGGCTGATGACGGCTTTAAGCCAGAAACCGGTCCCAGGATGCTTGTTTCCGGTCCAGGAAGACATGGCTTGGCAGTTCGGGCTGGACTGTTCCCATGAGGCACAGGGTCAGACTGATTTGCATATGGCCATGTCTGAACTGGAGTGGCGGCGTGAGCTAAAGAATGATGATGGATTAAACCCAGATCAGTTGACTGGGGGTGAGTGCTTGCAATGTTCAACACTCCGTCCATCATCCCCTTTGGTTTTGCTGCATTGTATATAAAGCGCTAAATGACAAAGAACCTAGCTATTTAATAGAAAAACTCCTCACTTATCAACCGTGCAGATCCTTACCCTCAGGAGACAAATCTCTCCTCATTACCCCCCGTTTTAGGAAGTCTCACACTGGGGGCAAGACTTTTTCCTATTTGGGTCCCCTATATTGGAACTCCTTACCTCCTTATCTCCGCAAGTGCACTGATCTCCTTACTTTTAGAAAACCTCTGAAAACGGAACTTTTCCACAACTGATATACTGCACCAATTCTACATAGCGCGGAGATACCCCTGTGGGGGTGATTCAGGCGCTTTACAAATCTTTCATTCATTCATTCATTTATTCTAAACAAGTTCTCTGCCAATTTCTCACGGTTATCATTAAACAGGAAATGTTTCTTCTCACAAACACTATGCAGGTCAGGTCACCCAAAAGCTACAAAATCCAACCCAGAGGAGTAATAGCCTCCTATGACCGCACAAGTTATAGTTTATAAAAAAATAGCACTACACCTCAAAAGGGTCCTACTGCTCACAAACCCCGCCTACTTTTGAAATAATTCTAACCAACACAGGGAGGGCTACAAAATGTCAACAAAACACATTAATAATCAAATCATATGGTTGTCAAATTGATTTCACCCCTAAAGACCATCAAAATAACGTAACAGCTCAATAAATAGATCAGAGCGAGTTAACCTAAAAAATGATTATGATGCTATACAGTTGGCTTATGTGCATTATTTTTTACAAACTTTAATCCCTAATACATTGCTAAAATTGAAAACAGTGATGTTGAAGCTATTTTGCCTTAGTCATTGGTCACAAATACTGCATTTAAGACAGCTCTATGGTTAAGGGACTTGTTGTAGAGATCCACGTTGAAGGTTGCAATGCTGGCAGGATTCTTCATGTGGTTAACGCATTTGCTAGAGAAATCTGTGTGAAATTTCCATTCATATGTTAGAATTATGAAATAGCTCAGAAGGTTGATGTGTCTGTTGCAGATAATTGCATGCAACATGTAGGTTGCAGAGTTCTATTTAATATGAGGAAGCTCAGAGGGCTAATGCTTCTATTGCTGATATCCTTGTTTGACATCCAGGGCACATATTAGAATCAGGTAAAATAGCTCAGTGAGTTATACACCCATTGGAAAGATCTCCTTGTAACCTGAATGTAAACATGATAAAGTACTTTTTAGGTTTTAACACAACCTTTCTTTATTTAAGGTGGGTAAAATGGGCGCGGTTGTGTAGTGGTACATACTTATTATTAAATGTTAAAAAAATTCTCTTTTCCTTAAGTGCCATGTAACTGAGTATTAGTGTAGTTATTCAGACATGCATACATTATATTCCTACAAAGCACATATTGAGGCATATTTACAAGGGGATTGCTCCACCGGAATGTCACTTTTTACGACTATCCGGTGGCACAATGCCCTGCACCATATTTACAAAGTGGGGTTAAGCCACTTTTTGTGGCTTAACGTCGCTTCATAAATATGGTACCCTTTCATGTGAAAGGGGCGTGCAATGGGTGTTGCTGTAGGCGTTCCACTGCAACACCCATTGCTTTTTGACGCTCCCCAGATTTACAAGGATCTGTAAATCTGAGGCAGAGCCAAAAACGAACGCCATGCAATAGCACGCGTTAGATTGGCGAACAAGGAGAAATGCTTTTATTTCTCCTCGTTTTTGCTTTTTCTATGTGTGCTGCATTCTGCAGCACACATAGAAAGAGCAAAACACCTATAATGATTGTTTATGTGCAGGAAGGTGTCTCTTCATTAAATAATGACGATTTGCTACTTCTATGAGTGCTGCAGAATGCAGCACACATGAAAGTAACAAATCACCATTATTGATTGTTTATGTGCAGGAAGGGACACCTTCCTGCACATAAACAATAATTCCCTGCAATGCAGGCACCCTTGCACTATAGCGTAAGGGTGTCTGTATTGGCACTAGGCAGCTATTTTTAGCGCCAGTGCTAGGGAAAACACAGGGGTGCGTATTGTTGTAAATACAGTGCATCCCTGCATTTCGGAAATGGCAGAGCACGGCAATGTGAAATATGCAGCAGCGCAGCGCTCCGCCATTTCCTTGTAAATATGCCCCATTCTTCCTTGGAAAAAGTTTGAGTCAAAAACACTTTTAAATCTCACTTTATTTCTTGCAAACTTGTGAAATTACTTCTTATACATATTTGCTTTTGCTGAATTTGGAGGCAGTGATCCAGCTGTGATCCTTTTGACCGCGCCCAGCAGGACACAAAAGTATGACAGAAGGAATCAGTGATTGATTTTCCTTGAAGTGAGCCATTTAATGCTGGTCAACCCTGGGAGGAAAAAAAGAGCCCTTATTCTCCAGTAGGGTGAGGCTGTGCATGGCAAAGCAAACTGAGGGCCATATTTATCAACATACCACGCAACACAGCAAGCCACCTTGCAGCGCTGTGATGCGTGAAAGGGAGAGGGCAGAAATGCACCGTATTTAACACTATATGCCGCATTCCTGCCTTCTGCCTGCGCACAATGTATTACCTAGCACCAATGCAGGCGCAGGCACCCTTACATCGTGGTGCAAAGGTGCCTGCGTTGTAGGCAAGGTTGTTTTTGTGCCGGAAGAGACATCTTTATGCATAAAAACAATCCTCAGAGGCATTTTCCTCTTTCTATGTGTGCAATGCAGCACACATAGAAAGAGGAAACAAGTAGAAATAAAGATATTTCTCATTGTTGCGCCTCTGGTGGGGAGGTGTACAATTCTGGCACATTTCCAGGTTTACCAATCTTAGTAAATCTGGGAATGTGTCAGAATCCATGGGTGGATGCGGGGGAACACCCATGCACCACACCTGGAACGCCTCCCTGAGGCAGAGTATCGCAAGGCATCGACTTGCACTGCCTTGCGTTACTCCAGATTTACCAACTCACGCAGGGCCACACCAAGTGGCCTTGTGTGGCTTGGTAAACCTCATCTAGGTTTTGCGTCGTCCTTGCGTTACCTTGCGTGGCGGAAGGGAGGCACAAAACATTGATAAATATCCCCCTGAATGCATACATCACTTACCAGAAATGTCATTACTATGAATCCATTCTTCCTCGTTTTAGTGATAACTACATGAGGTATGTCCACATCCACAAACAGGCACTCCCCCCTAACCAAGCACCAATCCATAAAGCGAAGCATTCGCTCGTCACGCTCACATCAGGCAACAGTGCCACCTACGTCAGCACGTCCGTTACCACAGGAAGAGAAACTAGCTCTGCCTGACCAGAGGAAGAGGAAGAAGAATCACTAAGCTCTTCGTCACCGTGAAAACTGCTCTGCTTGTGACACTTTTTTGATTTAGTTTTTAAACCAATCCTTTAAATACTGCTTCCTCAATCATCTTCCGGATCTAACTAGCTGACGTAAATCCCAGAGTTGTCATGACCACGAACATAAAAAAAGCTCCCAGAGCACCCCTGCTGCCTCTGCGTTCCTCTTCATCAGAGGAGAGGTCAGGAGATGCACACTTATTCATGTGCAACCTTTTCCCTCCACGATGGACTCAACTATCCCTGGAAGAGGAATTCAATTGAAAAAAGGAAAACTTGGAAAGCACCATTCCCAATTGAGCTTCATTCTGCACACATCTGATTTCAGGACTGTTTGTCCTATGCCATTGCTTACTCTCTTTCCCCTTTTTCAAAAAAGAGCCCAAGAAGGGCCTGAAAATAAAATAAATATGACCCCAAATGACCATATCATTCTGTGACTGGCGAGCTGAATACATAAACATATCCCTGCTATCCAAAATAAGGGGCAGATGGCAACATAACACCAGTGGGTGCAAGGGCTTTCCTCTTCACCTTGCACCACAGCATTCCAAGTGACGAAGAGCCCACAGGGGGCCTCTGAACCTCTGCCTATGCCCAGCAGGGGCAGAGGAAGAAAGCAGGTAATGATGCAGCCCTCCTGCACTTGGCTGAAATCGTATTCTACATAGAAGGGTAATCCTGCCTCAGTGCTTAATTTGAGCTGGTGATCTCCAATGCTTGGCACCAGCACTTAATTGTCAACACCGGCACTTATGAGAGTCTGCCACATGGTGGCACTGTTTGTCTAATTTAGAGGTCAGCACAAAAATGGCTGTTTATTAATTCAATACACATTAAATACCTGCCTCCCAAGCCTTCCTTATAGCCTTGGGGGTCTGCAATAGTCTAAAATGTCACACTTATAGGTGTATGATAGTTAGTAGTTGTGTTGGCACTGTCATTGGCAGCACTGGTAGGTGCAAATAAGTGGTGCATGGTACAGTGGCCTCCTGACGAGGGCCCTGCCACTTATTTATTTACAAGTTAAGCACTGTCTTGCTTCTATGATTACAGACTGTCAAAAGACAGACACAAAACAGGGTTAGGTGATACTATTTTATGGCCAATGGACAGGTTAAGGTTTTGCTTTAAGGATTGGTGATTGTGTTAGGCGAAGTGCCTGTTTGTGAAGGCGGATATGCTTTATATAGTCATGACTGAAACTATGAAGTGAAGAAGGAGTTAATATATGCATGAGCCCCTCAGTGTGTAATGGTGTCAGCCCACATCATCATGACATTGTCCCGAAGATTCACTGGTCCAGATCCCAGTTCTTGTGCAAGAATAGCCACCAGAACTGGAATCTAGCTGATTCCATTCTGTTCCATTCCTGGCATGCAGGGGCAATGGACCAAAACTCATTAGCTCATTTTTGGCGCATGTGTGCTGTGAATTGGGTGAGTGCAAGTCTGGGCATGTAAGTGCTTGCTGATGGGTGGGCGTGAGTGTGTGTGCACGTGTGTTTGTTAAAGGGTGGGTATGAGTATGTATGTGCAGGTCTGCTTGTGTATGGATGGGTGTGAGTATGTGCACAAGTGTGCTTATGAATGGACTGTGTGAGTATGTGCGCAAGTGTGTGCATGTGAATGGTTGAGTTTGAGCCTGTGTGTGCGAGTGTGTTTGTGAATGGATAGGTGTGAGTACGTGTATGCATGTGAGCTTGTGAATGGACGGTGTGAGTGGCCATGTTTGTGGATGGGTGGAATTAAGTGCTCATGTGTTCATGTGTTCACCTGCCACTCTACTCCTCCAACTTACTAGCTGTCACTTCTTTCTGCCGTGATTATGCATGAGCCAGGGGAAACCACCAGTACTAGATCTGTAAAAGAATAAGTACTGGGGTCTCAGCTCATGTCTTCCTCATATTCAGGGCCGTACTGGCCGTAGCGGGCATCTGGTGTTTCCCCGGGAGGCTGGAAGGGTGGGGGCAGGTTTTGCAGTGGAGGGGGACGGTTTTGTTACTGGGTACCGGTTTTTCAGCGGTGCTGCAATATCGGCCCCGAGTAACAAAAGCATCAGTGCTTCACGCTTGCAAACCCGGGGGGGCTGGTCTGACATAATTTCTAAGGCTGCTTTGGGTTCCCAGTCCGGCCCTACTCATATTGTCCATTATCATAAGCTAGTTTATGAATACATTCATAGTTATTTGATGTCCACCATACTGCGAGCACATCACCTACATCTGTACTTCAAAGGGAGTTTTCTGAATGGGCCACTTAAAGAAAATTTCATCAAGTTCCCCACTTCATAAGTGAAAACAGGCTTGCTTGTTGATTTATGTAATGGTGAATTGTGGAAACTGACATAGGTGTATTACTTCATACAATTGGACATTGTGAAATCTGGAGAGCCATTGTGATTTTCATGCTGGGACATAGTACAAACGTGGCCACTCCGGTAATCTACAAAGCTCTTCTTTGTGAACACTGGGATGTTACATGGGCTGTTCAGATAGTGGTTCAGTTTGAAAACTGGCAGGACACCTCATGTACTGGGGGAGTTGGACCTCGAGCCATGGCATGGTCTGTATACAGATACTTCTACTGTCTGTGTCGTTGGCTACTTATTATTTTGAGTATAATAAGACGCCTGTATTAGCTAGAACAGTTCTGGCACCTTGAACAGCCCCAGAGCAGTAAACTTTACCCTGGAACAACAGAAAGCAATGTTCTATTTGAGCATCAGTGATCACCCTTCTAGGAATAAATAGTGATCAGAAAAATAGAATGCTTAACCAGCACCCCAAAAAAATTGGCCAAGCACTAGAATATTTGAGCAACACTCAGATACATATTTAATCAAACTGGGACATGATGCAAATATCCAGGCACATAAGATCTTAAGTTGAGTTTTCAGCCCCAACATAGGATCCAACTATCTACTGGTCTCATTGACATTTTAGGAGGAGCAGATGAAGATGCACACCTTGATCTATTATGCGCGTCTGATGCCGGAAAATCCTTCTCTTGTAACAAAAAACAAGAGCAACCCATATGTCCCTGTGAACTGGGTATAGCTAATCGGCCAACAAACAATTGTTCACAAGGAACTCATTTGAACAACAAATGCAAGAATAGGACAAGGAGTGTTAGTTCCTTGGATACAAGTCAGAGTTTGTAGTTAGAACGGCAAATTGTATCCTTCTAGCACTGTTACTGTATTTGTTCAATAATAATCTAATCAACATTTCTAGATATTGAAGCCCACAAAAAACAAAAACATTCTATCAAGCCCACTTCAGCCAAACATGGGTGTAATTTTTATTTTGCAAAGGACAATCTTATAAATGAAGAGTAAAACAATTGCTGTGTATCCACACTATATACAAGATAAAAAGTGATTGAGGTGACTTATGTGCCCCAGAGTAGTGACCATAACCAACAGTGACATATTATACAGTGGCTCATAAAAAGGAACAGTTGGTTATTGGAGTAGTGGGGGAGGTCCCTTCAGGGCCGGACTGGCTGTAGCGGGCACCGGGCATTCCCCCGGTGGGCCGCCAGGGTTGGGGGCCAGTTTTGAGCCCCTGGGGGCCGATTTTGTTACAGGGCCGTTTTTGCAGCATAGCTGCAATATCGGCCGCTGTAACGTAATCGGCCGAAACCGGCCGTGGCAAACAGCTCGGCCGCACCCCCAACGCCCCCGGGGGGGCCGGCCGAGCACTTTGCCAGGGCCGGTTTTGGTTCCCAGTCCGGCCCTGGGTCCCTTATGGAATAAAGTTTCAATCCACTTATTAGAAGTTTTTTTTAATAATGTCCTAGGACTCTCCCTCCTTTTGTAGTCGACGACGTTTCGACCCTCTCGAGTTACGGGGTCTCTTCAGGACAAGGGGTTCTGGGGACTGCAAGGAGACAATTGATTAGGATGACGAAGGCTAATGTGAGCTGTGAAATAGGAAAATAACCTAAAGTGGGCTTACCCCAGGTATTTACAAGTGACCGGAGGTTTTAGGAAAAGTCTTCTTGGTGTAGATGGTCAATGTATAGTGACCTAGTGGAACAATTTGGCATTTTAGAATGCGTAGAAAGGGTAATCAAAACACGCTTGGGGGTGTGAAACAAAACAAAGCTGGATGAGCTTACCCTATCGTGGGTCATGCAGACTCCCAAAGGAATCTGTCAATATAGCTTTCAATTAGTTGTCTGAAGTCAATAAGTACATATTAATAAAGTACCTTAATTAGATTGACATGCATCATTTTTGCAGACAATATGTAGGAAGAAAAGCGTTTCCTGCACTCACCAGGAGTCAAGAAAGCTGGTGAATAAGTATAGGGCACTGGTCACCCTGTCAATTAAATTACAGACTCGTAATTGAGTCAGTCAGGAAGAAGGGGCACTGGTCACCCAGGGAAAATATAATAAATTCCCTTGTGCTGCAATCAGCATGGAGGAGTCTGATAAAAGCATGAGTGGTGAGCAATACTATAAGCATGGTACTATTATCTCAAGGACTGTCAAGAGTTAACCACCAGTGTGGTCTCTCTCACCTCAGTACTCGATTAACGTCTCCCACGGTGCGGAGCTGCTAAAGGCCAACCTGCTCCGATGTGTTTAAATACGCCAGTGAAGGGCTACAAGGCACGCACGTGCAGGCGCATCATAGCCACGTCATTGGCCCACTCTCAACACACTTGATATAAGCCAAGAACTGCCAATGTTCTCATAAAGAAGAGGCAAAAGTATAAAGGACCACCTTGTGCATTCTGACACCAGCATTCATAAACCCAGAACTACTATCAATGAAATGTGGTCACTACCACCAGTCACGGGCCATTTTAAGTGTGGCAATTGTATAGCTTGCCAGTATACATCAAATACCAAGCTCTTTACCCATGGCAACATTAAATGGACTTTAAACGATCATACCATTTGTGCTACTCCCAATGTCATTTACTGCATTTGGTGCCCCTGTGACCTCATCTATATAGGGTAGACAGTTCAGCCAGTAAAAGCGCGCATTAGCCAGCACAGAAGCAGAATACGCTGTTCAGTGGAGAATGCTCCACTGGTCCGTGGAGAATGCTCCACTGGTCCAACATTACAAAGACAAATCCCACACTGCAGAAGAAATACGTTGGCAAGTCATTGAAAAAGCTAAGACCCCACAGAGAGGCGGTAACATGTCACTGATTTTACAAGCCCTAGAGTGTAAATGGATCGAGAAATGCGACTCCATCCGAGAGGGCCTAAATAGCCTTGACGAGTGGCGCAAATTTATCAGTTTAAACTAACCTTGGACAACACCTATTGCAGTACTACTTTAAAACTATATATGTTCTCTAAATAGGTTCTTCCTTTTTAAGACCTTGATTGAGCATTATTGTGGACAGAGTAATGTCTTCTCAGTATGGAACATATACTATGTTTAATATCAATACTGCAAAATGTTTCTTTTCAAAACATAATATGTTGTAACAGGTTTGTCTATTTGGGGACACCGTTGCTATGTACCCTAGTAATGCCTATGTTCCTCATTTCAGATATACCTGTGATGGTAATCCTCTGTAACCACCACATTTTGGTGATGAACTGACTTTGCAATTTATTTAAGATTGTTTAGCTTACATACCTTACGTATATTACTGCGGTTAAGTGATTATGGCCTTGAATTCTATTACTATACTATGCAAATATGGCCGATCGTTCTTTGTAAGAAGCAATGAGCTGCTTCACAATTTTCATCCGCATAGAGATTGGTCTTTCTAGTTTGTTTGTCACCGCAGGTCTATAGAGACGTTGTTTTTCAAAACCTCCTGGGTATGATTAAAGGTGTTTCTAGAGCGGGGTCCTAGAATCTACCGTAGCCAGGCCATGTTTTTCACCCCCTCCTCAGCCCCTCCAGAAGGAGTTTAGAGCGACACACACATCGCTCGCCTGCACATGCGCTCCGTGTAGCGGTTCTGACAGAATGACTACGAGCAATTATTTGCAGCATGCTATTCAGCTTCACGATATCATTGTCATCAGTGTATTCAGCTTCACGATATCATTGTCATCAGTGTATGCTGGCTTTTAAATATTCCTCATTCATGCGGAGGTAGTCCAGCATTGCGGTTACTATTATACACTGGCCTCTCATACAACAGGGTTCTGGAGACTATTGTAGTATTTATCTGAGCCAGGTTATACCTATTACCCCCTTTCCTTAACTTCTCTAATATGGCTGCCTTTTTATACGCAATTCTGAGTGACACAAGTTTTACGAGTCTGCACATGCGCACCGTCCAGCCGTTCTGCCTATAGACCACGTTAGACTCGCTGCAGCAGACTTTACACATCACGAACTCAATGTCATCGTATCATTATGTTCATCCAATATTCTATGATTACGGAGGCCTTTTATCATTGCGGTCAGTGGCAGACAATGGGCTTCATCACTATCCCTAGGACCTCTAATATGGCCGCCACACTTACGTGATTTCCAAGGGCTCTAGAGGCTATGACGCGCCTGCACGCGCGTGCCTCGTAGCCCTTCACTGGCGTATTTAAACACATCGGAGCAGGTTGGCCTTTAGCAGCTCCGCACCGTGGGAGTCATTAATCAAGTACTGAGGTGAGAGGGACCACAATGGTGGCTAACCCTTGACAGTCCTCGAGATAATAGTACCATGCTTATTGTATTGCTCACCACTCATGCTTTTTTCAGACTCCTCCATCCTGATTGCAGCACGAGGGAATTTATTATATTTTTCCTGGGTGACCAGTGCCCCTTCTTCCTGACTGACTCAATTACGAGTCTGTAATTTAATTGACAGGGTGACCAGTGCCCTATACTTATTCACCAGCTTTCCTGACTCCTGGTGAGTACAGGAAACGCTTTTCTTCCTACATATTGTCTGCAAAAATGATGCATGTCAATCTAATTAAGGTACTTTATTAATAGGTACTTTTTTACTTCAGACAACTAATTGAAAGCCATATTGACGGATTCCTTTGGGAGCCTCCATGACCCATGATAGGGTAAGCTCATCCAGCTTTGTTTTGTTTCACATCCCCAAGCGTGTTTTGATTACCCTTTCTACGCATTCTAAAATGCCAAATTGTTCCACTAGGTCACTATACATTGACCATCGGCACCAAGAAGACTTTTCCTAAAACCTCCGGTCACTTGTAAATACCTGGGGTAAGCCCACTTTAGGTTATTTTCCTATTTCACAGCTCACATTAGCCTTCCTCATCCTAATCAATTGTCCCCTTGCAGTCCCCAGAACCCCTTGTCCTGAAGAGACCCTGTAACTCGAGAGGGTCGAAACGTCGTCGACTACAAAAGGAGGGAGAGTCCTATGACATTATTAAAAAAAACTTCTAAAGTGGATTGAAACTTTATTCCATAAGGGACCTCCCCACTACTCCAATAACCAACTGTTCCTTTTATGAGCCACTGTATAATATGTCACTGTTGGGTATGGTCACCACTCTGGGGCACATAAGTCACCTCAATCACTTTTTATCTTGTATATAGTGTGGATACACAGCAATTGTTTTACTCTTCTTTCATGTGATTGTCCTGTGCAAAATAAAAATTACGCCCATGTTCGGCTGAAGTGGGCTTGATAGAATCTTTTTGTTTTTTGTGGCCTTCAATATCTAGAAACGTTGATTAGTTTATTATTGAACAAATACAGTAACAGTGTTAGAAGGATACAATTTGCCGTTCTAACTACAAACTCTGACTTGTATGCAAGGAACTAACACTCCTTGTCGTATTCTTGCATTTGTTGTTCAAATGAGTTCCTTGTGAACAATTGTTTGTTGACCGGAAAATCCTTCTCAGCCAGATAACAATAGTGGCCAAAATGTCTGAAACAAAGCTGAGAACTTTTACACCATTCGTATGAAATGTAACATGATGACTCCTCAAACATCGTGGTTGGTCAAGGTGTCCGCCTTATTATAATTAATGTAGACATCAGACCACTACTCGAACAGTTAGGGCTAAATATCCATTGTTTCAATCTTATTCAGGTGACTTATAGATACATCTGTGTGTCAAAGGACTTTCGGATGAGATTGCAACATTGAAACAGGGGTTAAAAGAAGCACCGGCCTCTGTGAGCCTTACTAGCATCAAACTAAATGAGTCAAGACTGAAAGCGTATCCCTAGGCGAAAGACAAAGACTGTGATCTGTAAATTTACAGCCTCAACATCCAGAATTTTTTGGCCTTCCTCCTACCTATGCCAAAAATTACAAAAATCTCGGTGTTTTAGGGGATGCACAGATTTACTTAGTTGTATGCTCAGCTTTATTTAGCTTACGACAGAGTACACAATTCATTCCTTTCATCACTCACACCCACCACCAAAGAGATGCTGGATCTTTTATCAATGCCAGATTTGGCACTGATAGTGCACTAAAAGGAGAGCTTTCCACATATTAACTGTCCATTTACTGAAGGTGTAGAGCGAGGCCACTTGCCTAATTTTGAACGTTGAGAAAATTAACTTACCGCTTCAAAGAGAAATATTGTACATAGCTTGTGTGAAAGTACATATGGTAAGGAATTTTGGAAAATATACATATATATTGAACTTAGATCGCTTTCATAAATTACATCAATATCTATGGGGGCACTAATAGATTTTTTTAGGTTTAGATGACATGCCATATATGGGTATACCATGGAAATTAATTTTGTATCTCTTCTAGTAATAGTTGTTCTCTCAGTTTAACTTCCTAAAGCGAGTTGGAGACCTGAATGGAAGATGGTAAGAAGATGGTAAGTGTTCCAGTGGAATGAGCATAGCAGGTAGAAGGTACGAGCACTGGAGGAGGAAAGCATTTTGAGAGTGTAACAGGGCTTGAGAATTTACACTGATGTCCATTGATAGACAGAATTATATTCCAAATATTATGGCAGGTGTACAAATGTGTAAAAGGATGAGCTACAGCACTTACAGGATAAGATTGTCCATTGTACAACGGCTCGCCTTCAGAAATATATCAGCATGGGATTACTGATGGTTACTAAAGCGTGACTCTATGGCACAGAAAAACTCAGGTTTGCAGTATTAGGCCCAAGGCTTTGGAATTAACCTCCCCCCCTTGATATCCAGGGGAAATTTACTTTACTGAGTTTCAGAGAACCTGTTACAGGGGCCATCCGGTGAATGATGTCACAGTACATCTCAAAACTCATCATCATCATAATTATCATCATCGATATGCGTTTATTTTGGACTGTAGCCCATAAAACATAGCACAAAAAATACTGTAATATTAAAACCAACACATAAAATTCAGTTACAATTTATAACACAATACAGCATATCCGAGGTCAAATATCATCAAAAATGAGGACAAAAGAGCTTCAGATACAACAATATAGGTCAGGATAAAACTTCCAATTCCACTCGTACTAGACAGTAAATTCCCCAAACTACATTCATTATTACCCCATTAAAGGTTTTCACATATCTACCTTCTTGCTAATAAAAAAACACCCATTGGTATGGGTCACATCTAAAAAATTGCATGTGTGAAAGAAATTTAAAAGCTTCCCAATGATTAGATATTCCATATTTACTTAAAACTGGCTTTAGGAATTTCCTACACTCCCCTCTAAAAAAAAAAACAGTCCAATAAGAAATACTCATTGTTGGATTTCATTTGTATTCCACAATCACATAAGCCCCCTGTTTATTTTCAGTCTCTTAGCCATGTCGGCCCTCAAATACATGGGGTGAAACCCAATTTGAAACCTTGAGAGTTTGTGCCTCATTTTGGGGTTTGGCAGTTCTGATAAATAAGGAAATGCTGTATTATGTTGCCATGAACCCCAGAAGAGGACAGTGGATTTCTTCATAAGGATATACTTAAAATCTCTCCTTCTTGAGATTTCTTCCATCCTTACCCGTAGATTTTTTTTTTTAAATTTGGAGTGGAACATCACAACTGGGAGAGACAGGTGAATAATATTCTTTTAATGATGACAAAGTCTTCCTTAGACTTACAGCCCTGTTGCTCTCACTCCTTAAGATCTGATCTTTGCACAACATCTCAAAACCCAAAAAGACATTGTCAAACAGAGGAACATTCTACAATGCATATTGTTAGTCATTGTTAGTGATGGAGTACTCAGCAACGGTAACTGTTTTTTCTTTCCACTGGAGGGCCCTTTTAAAACCTTTTGAAAATAATTAATGTCCTCAATCTAGAAAGCGCAGTTCTGTTTGTGGAGCCGGGAGATCCCCACTCCACCAAACTCCTCTCAAAAGAGTTAGGCTCCTTCACTACACTTACTTGCTTAGAACATTGTAATATGTGTTGCTGGCATAGCTCTTGTGTAGCGCTATGACACATGTATGAAGGTTCATAGTGCTGTGAATCATCTCCAGCAAATCTAGACTTTTGGGTAAAGTATGTCTTTTGTATGATCTTAAAAAGTATGCCTTCTCTTATAAGATAGTGACATGTCAAAATAATATGCCAAAAAGGCCTCAATTTCAGTGAGGAATTGTATTTTAAGATCAACGTTTGGGTGGTTATAGACCCATTAATAAACATGAACAATGAGCTGGAGGCTCGCTATTTATTTAGTACTGAGGTCAGTTCATTCTTATTCATATTAGTCGTTTAGCATTCAGGTTGGCAGAGGCATGACAGCACACTATCTCATCATTTGCTACCTACACCGCTCGGGGTATGATTTTACACACTGAGGAACAGAGTGTGGTAGGGCGGAGGCAGCCACCTGATTACCTTGGTCCACAGTTCCACCTCACAGTGAAAAGAGAGAGAGGACTTTTCAAGGAGACATGTGCTACCTTTTTTCCAGTGCAAATGCTGAAGGTGAGCTGGTGGGTAGGGGCACAGCTGCTGATGCACTGATGCACTTCCAACTTGTTTCACCTTCTTGTGGTGAAGCAGTGGTAAAGAGATCCAATGCTTACGAAGGAGAATCTGATAAGTTTGGAGGGATCTTATTGAATGGGGGCATCATAGTGAGCAAAAGTCACGCAGAGAGTCTTGGTTCCTGCATAGCTAGAAAAGGAAACTTAATCACAGAAGGATCGTTGAGTAGTTAGTAGGGACCCAGCCCAGTAGGAGCCTGGGAAGAAGAGTCAGTCACATGGAAAGGCTTGGACAAGGGTACCACTTTCAAAGCAGCCACGCTAGACATATGGGTATGGAGCCTTGGGAAAAGAACTGCCCACACCAAGCCCTGGATATATACACAGCAGCCGTGTGAAGTTAGACATGAAGCATGGGAAGGGAGGAGCTAGTCACTCAGGCGGTTTTGGAAATATCCAGTCATGTTAGCTCCTGTGAGAAGGGAACTAGCTATAAATTCATCTAGTGAACATAAGATTGAAAATCAGCCACAGTAAGAGCCTAAAGTAGTTAACCAGTCATATATATGGGTGGTGATAATAAAACATTCTTTAAAACTAGATTCAGACTCCTCCCTTTCAAACCCTTTATTAACAATGAAAATATTTAGAAATTCTTGAAGCACGTTTCCATTTTCTACAAAAGCCTTCTATTATTCATCATAGGTCTACTGCCACTGTAAAATAATTTAAATAATTTCTGACTTCTGCATCTACATCATGTATCTAGCTATAAACCACAGTGACACCATTAGTGTATTCTATTGTGCCATGAAATCTTTGGCGACAGAAATTAGGATTTTTGGCTGCTGGTGATTTGCTGTTTTCCCAATAGGAGCTTGTGTCAATCATCCCAGTCTGGTCCTGAAGTGGACTGCATTGACTTTTGAGTCAGTGTTCAGCAGTTCCCTCTGCATAAGGCAGCCACATCAGAATTCTATTCAGACAAGTAACTCAGTGCTTCCACTTTGGATTCCTGTATTAATAATGTCTGGCAATGGGTTCATTTTATGCAGTCTGACTTTCAGAGCATTCCAAAGGAAGATGGAAACTGTCCATGTCTTTTACAGGAATTGATCCCTGTGAGGAAGTGGATTGGGGTGGATGGTAGTCTAAAGCAAGCAATAATGTTACTATTCTTGTTAGAAAAAGACACACAATTGATGGACGGAATGCAGAACAAATCAAAACATTTACCCCCAGTCAAGAGACCTGGGTTAAATCCATCATTGTTTTGCTCACCCTGCCACCCCAGTTTAGACTTGGCCATATGCAAATCAGTCTTGACCCTGTGCCTCATGGGAACAGTCCAGCACAAACTGCCAAGCCAGGTCCTCCCTGGACCGGAAACAAGCATCCTAGGACCAGTTTCGGGTTTCACCCCTCATCAGCCAGGATAGCTTGAATCCAGTGGCACAGTGAGCCCAGGACCCACGTCTGGGCATACCCGGCGCACTTAGGGCGAGAAAGCAAAAGACACACAATTGATGGACGGAATGCAGAATAAATCAAAACATTCACCCCCAGTCAAGAGATCTGGGTTAAATCCATCATTCTTTTGCTCACCATGCCGCCCCAGGTTAGACCTGGCCATATGCAAATCAGTCTTGACTCTGTGTCTCATGGGAACAGTTCAGCCCGAACTGCCAAGCCAGGTCCTCCCTGGACCAGAAACAAGCATCCTAGGACCGGTTTCGGGGTTTCACCCCTCATCAGCCAGGATAGCTTGAATCCAGTGGCACAGTGATCCCGGAACAAGGACAAGGTTTAAGTAATTTAAACCTGACCTCCTCCCCTGATAACTATGGCACAAAGCAGGCAGGCTTTGCTTAAGAAAATGTGTAAAGCATTTAGAAGTACCAAAACAGTTAAAAAGTCAATGGCACACAATAAAAATCCCTCTGTAATTTATTAAAATAGAGAATATTTTATGAACAATATGACACCAAAACAATAAAAATCCAATACGGGGACCCAGCGATAAGAATTTTTAAAGTTTTAAATCAAAACAGCGCTAAAAAGTACAAAGTGACAACTGCAGGCAACTGGTTGCTCTAGATTGGGACATGGGTTAGGCTTGAGGCCAACTGCGATGGAGTGCGGGACGGATATGTGGACTAGGTTGGTCACGGTTAAAAAGTTACCTTCACACTTGGATTATTTTCAAGACAGTAGATTCTTCAGCGGCACTGCCCAGATAGTCATCCTGTCAGGGGAAGAGAACATCTCCCCAAACCCAAGACACTATCTCAGCTCTGGGAGCAAGTTCACACCTCATCAATGAGATGTTCAGATCCTCGGTGAAAGCTGGAAGCTGGAAGCTCATGCAATAGAGGTGCTTTAGGTAGGCAAAAGGTGAGCTTTTAAAAGTACCTTTTTGTAAAATATTTAGTATAAATCCAACTTTACCAATGAATTGGATTTGTGATGAATATTTTTAAAATTCCAAGAATTAACTTTTTAGTTAGTTCCTAGGCGGAGACTACATTATTTAATTTTGATATTACCTTCCAGTGCTTTCCTATGGAATAGTTAACCCTGCTGCAGTGAAAATAGCTTTTGGATCCTTGTCACTGTAAGGACATATTTTACATGAAACTTTTACGCATCCTATTTTTAAATACCATGCACCGTGCCACTTTGGGTGTTAAGGCCTATTTTGAAATAACTTATTAATATTTAAAAGGAGAGTTTAGGCTTACCAAAAGAGGTTATTTTGACAGGTCGAATTTGCAGTGTAAACCTACACAACTAGGTTACTAGTGGCAGGTCTGCAGTCATGTTCTGCAGTGTCACTCTAATGGTGGCACAATGTTTGTTGCAGTCAACTAAAGACATTTAACTTACAGGTCCCAGGTACACTTCGTATCACATGCTAGGGACTCATAGATAAGTTAAATATGCCAATTAAGATTATAGCCAATTTCAATATGTTTTAGGGTTCAGAGCACATGCACTGGGCCCTGGACAGCTGTGAACTAGTGTGCAGTGTCAAAAAACAAGCAAGAAAATCTAGCAAACAAATGTGGGTGGCCACGCAAAAGGGGAATTTCCCTGCAGTCCCCAGGATATAAGACACCTTTTTCATCTTATGTTCCAAGAGTGAAAAGTCCTCATTATTTCAAAGAAAGGGCTTTCTTTATTTGGTGTACAATGAGTAAACTAGGAGTAGATTTTTCATCATCGTAGCATTCTGCATGAATGTTTTGATTTCACTTACCTCTTCGTCCAATAGTGTTTACCAGGTTAATTCTTAACAAAAGCAAAGGGCCTCATTTATGTATTTTTGCCTTGGGCAGCGCAGCAGGCCTTCCTGCTGCGCTGCCCTACGGCAAAAGAAAAGGGCAGAAATGTGCTGTATCTATGAGATATGTGCATTCCTGTTCTTTTTCCTGCGCCGGTGCACAATGGGCTGCCGTGCACCAACGCAGACACCTTTGCATCAGAAAACTGCGTTAAGGGGGACAATATTTACGAGGCAGCATTAAGCCAAAAAAAGTGGCTTTAGTGCTGCCTCGTAAATATGGAGCAGACTCCTGCACCACAGAACGTCACAAAAAGTGATGTTCCGATGGCGCAAGGGGCCTAATAAATGAGGCCCACAGTTTCTGTATTCCTCAGCACATTGAAGAGTAGGAAAATCTGGTTCTTGCTAGGTTCCTAGAATGAAGCTCTCAGAACAGGGAGCCATTCTTGAAATCTCTTCTTCCTCAGTCCATTCACAATTGTTAGTATGCTGAGACTTGTCTGAGAGCTACTTTATATTTTAATTGGATTTCTAGAATTCTGTGGGAGAAAAATATCACTGATAGTAAATTCTGGTTTACATCTTACTCCATCAGGTATACATTTATTATTTTATCATTATGGTCAAGGAATTCTACTTTGTAGTGAAGGTCACCCTTTAGCAGCACTGAAGTTCCACCGGCACATTAGCACAATCAACTGGCTTGCAATGCTGCAGACAGTGTTGCCTCCGAAAGGTGTAGTATGTTTTCTTTTCCTCTGGGGGGAGGGAGGGCTTCAAACCCTGTGTTTTTTCCATAGATATCCATATTTTATCTCTATATGTGGTCATCAAGTCTCGTAAGGATTTTCCTTTGGTCAGGAAGTGTATGTTATAAAAATGTTACTGTAAAAAACATGCCAGGGGAGATTTGCCTTTTCTGCCTTCTTTCACATAATATTAATTAACATTATTCATTTCAGCCCTTTCATTCTTGCATTCCCTTTTTTAACGGAGACAGCTGCAGTTGTTGGCAATCACTAATTCTTTGTGCTTATCATTTACCTCAGTGCCCACCTTTTAGGATCAGTTTTTGTATATTGAGGGTGATGTTGCGTGCCATACAAAGCTTCAAGAAGGAAAAAAACAAGATTCGTAGATAACACACATATAAGTTCCATTGCAAATAGTGAAGGTTAACAGCACCAAAGAGAGGATGTAGGGGAGAGGATGTAGCCTTACGGCTAGAGCGGTTGACCTCACACCTGGGGAACCGGGTTCGAGTCTCGGCGATGACGCTCAACATCATGTGATTCTGGGCAAATCACTTAATCTCCCCGTGCCAAACAAAAATGAATGTGTCCTTCTGTATTGAAACTGGTGCTCATGTAAAGCGCTCTGATACCCGATTTCTTGGGTCTAGTTCGCGCTATATAAAACTCTAAAAAAAAGAAATGATAGGACTAACATCTACAACTGCATTCCTCCCTTACCCTCCTCGGGGGTCACCCTCTTCGTTGGTGTTGTCTGTGTTACCCAGCTTTGGGAGTTGTGACATTTTGGGCAGAACAATCCACGGTACTTTCAGGCATGGTCGGACTGGGACAGAAAATAGGCCCGGGCACCAAAATAAAAGAAGGCCCCCGTTAGTGAAGTATAGCTAAGAAAAAAGTGGCAGATGTTTGTAAACTGGGACAGTGTCTATAAAGACTTGCTGTGTGTTTTGCAATGTAAGGAAGACTGCATGGACTTTGTGCTAGCTGCAGACTATGTTAGTTTTAATGGCATGGAAATCAACAGTAAAACCAGCCCACCAGACCATAAAACCGGCCCACAAACAGCCAAAAAAACGGCCCAAACACTGTGCTGTTAGACCAGTCCATCTAATACTGCCTGATTGCCCAGTAGCCCAGTCCGACTTTGCTTTCCGGTATCTAAGACAAGAAAATTCCCTGAACGTCATTGGCATTTAATTTAAAGCCCAGTGATAATTTCCATCCCATGTGATTCGCACATTCTCATGTGGCCTGGTCTTTCTCCATACTGCGGTGACCGTTTGTGCCACCAAGCACAGTGCTAAATACGTCTGCTTCCTCCTCAGAGAGTGACGGGTGAAGATTGCCTTAGGAAGACCCAGAAGGGTGTAGATTGGGAATCTGGGAATAACTGTATCAAACATCAAGTTGATCACATTCAACACCAGAAGTCCAGATGTTTTTCAACTGGAGGCATTCTGACATGTGGTCATCTTTTTAGAAGCATCTGTTCTATGTTGCCTATATGCCCTCTTTATGCCAGTGAGCATGGAACTTGCCATCATATATCTATCATACAAATGCTTGACAAGAGGAGTTTATTAGAATATATATAATCATACAATGTGATAAAACAGTTGAGCCAAATGAAGTAAACCAATGTATAAAGCGTGAAACAGCATCTCCGCATTATATCCTGGTGCTGAAACTGAGCTGAAGATGGGAAACAGGAAACTAAACAGAGATAGAGGATGTGAATAGCCAGTTCTTCAGTTGTTTACAGAAAATAGACAAGTTTGGAGGACTTTTAAGGGCAGGAAGGTTACTATTCCAAAATTAAGAGGGCAAATATGGAAAAGCTCTGACACCTCACTAAGGGCCTGATTACGAGTTTGGCGGACGGGTTACTCCATCACAAACATGACGGATATCACGTCAGCAATATTACGAGTTCCATTGTATTCATTTGGATATAACGGAACTCGTAATACGGCGACAGGATATCCATCACATTTGTGATGGAGTAACCCATCCGCCAAACTCACAATCAGGCCCCAAGAGCAGCAGAAGCTAGCATTGGTTAAAATATTGTCAGAGGCTGAACAAAGAAGGCAGATAAACTAATGTCTTGAGAGATATGGACTGAAGAAGAGAGGTACTGTAAAAAGCACTGTAGCAAATGCAAAGTCATTTAAAGATGATTCATCACTTCACAACTGGTAGCCAATGAAGTTTGACAAAGTAGTTAGAAGTTGCTATCTCTGCAAGAAGACCATTGTCAGTTAAGAGGCAGAGTTTTGTAATAGCTGCATTTTGCAAATTATGCACAAAGGTATACCCAATTCCAGAGAGTTGACATACTTCAGATGGGAGGTGGCAGGCACTGGTACAGAAACATTCTAAATGCCAAACCACGCCACAGACACTTGGAATACAGCAACGTGTGTGGGTACGAGACTAGGGGAGTACAGTTTGATGTAGTAAAACTATATAAATATGTTGTACCTCGAGGATGCATATGTATTCGATCTCTAACTAGACATATAGGTTGCCTTGATGACATAGACAAAAGCACTAAACATTGGTGATGCATATATATGATCTCTAGGTTATTTCTATGACAATAACCCCCATAATGTAATTAACCACCTTAAAAATGAAAGTAAAGTTATTTAAAAAAAGGTGTCCACCACTCATCCAACCATAAGACAAGAATGCCACCCCTTATTCATACCTCAATCTTTACTTTATTCAATTTAAGAGATTTTTGACTAATCCAGTAGGCAGCCACAGTGAGATACGAGATACTGTTGAAAACGTGCCTGGCAGAGTTTGTTAGGGTCCAAGAAGATAATAAGCTTGTTGTCATCTGCACAAGTATAGAATACATACCATAGGAGTGGATGTGGTGGGCCAAAGGAATCACATATATATTGGAAAAGTGTGGGTTTGAGAATAATTCCTGAGATACCCCACAGCAAATCAGTAGTTTAAGGGCAGAATAGTAAAGATGGATTTCAACGGCGTATGCTTTGTCCTGGAGAAAGAAGGAAAACCTGGCCAAAGCTCCACCACTCATTCCTACCAGTAAGAGGCATTCCAACATGTCAATGATGTCATGGAGGTCCAAAAGAATGAGTTTCACTCTATCACCATCACCATCATCCATAATGACGCTGAAGTCATTAAGAGCTACATGTCCTGATGCAACGGCATGAGCAGGCCTGAAGCTTGCTATTTAGGAACTTAAAGACTTGGAGATTGACAGCACTCTCAATGATTTTGTTGGGCAACAGCGGCAGTAATGTGGGTTGATAATTTAGCAAGATGGAAATATCAGCACTCGTTTTCATAAGATGAAGGGCTGCTGTAACTTGAATCACAGCAGACTCTTGTGAGCAGTGAGCGACTGCGAATGGGCCTGTTCACGCCGAGGATCTGCCGCCATTAATGACCGCCAATGCCAAGCTCGGGTGAACTTGAGTCTTGGTGCTACAGCAACGACAGCCAGCTGTGACACCTAACACAAAGCTCCAGCAACGACAATCTGCAACACCTAACCGGACCTTTACACTACGGGAACGACCATCCACGACGCCAGGTCTGCTCTTTGCGCTACAATAACGATCATCTATGATGCTCTCCCTGCTCCTCGTGGCCACCTCCTCCACAAATTGGACTCTTTGTGCCAGACTTTGAGAAGGTAATGTTTTCTGCGGGATTAACCTGGTCCATGTATTCGGCCTGTGTTCCATCACAGCTGGCCTGAACTTGTGACTTTCCCTCAGTCTAGCATGACCAGATAACCGAAAGTGGCGCTTTGTGCTTTTAGGCACTATAGTTACCTAAAGCTTTGAAACTGCATATCTCCGGTTCTACTGTTTGGATGTTTGTCACTCTGGTATTATTTTGTTTATTAAGATTTACTCTATGTTTCTAAATTGGTGTGGAGTTTTTCTTGTGTTGTGTTGTCACTATATGACTGTTTGTGTGCTATACAAATACTTAACACAGTACCTCTAAGTTAAGCCTGACTGCTTTTGTGATAAGCTACCAGATGGTTAAGCATAGGTTAATTTAGTGAATTTTGTAGTTCACCCTGACAGGGATTGTGGTTGTTTCTTGAGATAGGTCTTTACCCACCGTCCCCCTTCCCCCCTCAACCAAAAACCCACGTTCCTACAAAAGTTCACTCTAATGCCCAAAAATATATTTTTTTATTCTTTTAATCCCTTGCTACAGCACATCTCAATTTATTTAATCAAATACTGTCATATAATACAAATCATCCTCCCCACTGTACCCGTATAAAGAATCCATGAGATTTTGAGCAAAAATGTAATTAAAAGCAAAACTATGAAAATGCAATAACACTCTAAATTCTATTAGACGTATATGAGTGAGATAACAACCGTAAGGATCAAAACATTCTTTTATTTAGGATTTCTAATTCAGTGCCATTTATTTGTTCCACTGAAGGTAAGGGGCCTTGTGATCATTTTTAAGCAGATATTGAGGAAAAGAGATATAACGCATCCGGAGATGAATGAGAAACAAATCACAAAGCACTATCCAGTGACTTCAAAGTTCCTGAGCAGTCAAAAGAAGGAGGGATTAAAACTGAATTCTGCTTTATCTACCCCTTCCGATAAAATAAAGGCCGAAGGAAGAACTGTCTCAACCATCGCAGATGACAAGGATATAAACAAATCAACACAAATCAAGGTTATATTCTTATCTTAGGATCCCATACCTGAGCATCACCTCCAAAAACTCCAGTACCCATGAGAGATCAAATGCAGGCATTTATCACTGTAGACCATTCTTAAAGAAATATGGCCATTTATATCCAAAGGGCAGTGTTTAAAACACAATAAGGGGCATATTTCCAAGGAGTTAACGTGCCCAGAACGTCACTTTTTGCGACCTTCTGGTGGCTTTAAGTCCTTCGCCTTACTTACAAGGCGGCGTTAAGCCACTTAATGTGGCTTAACGCCGCCTTGTAAATAATGCCCCTATACACGCAGGACTTAGCGTGAAAGGGGCGGGCAATGGGTGTTGCAGTGGGTGTTTCGCCGCAACACCCTTTGCTTTTTGATGCAGCCCCATATTTACAAGGTATAGGGCAGCGCCAAAAGTAAGACCAGGAAATACCTGGTCTTAAACAGGTAATACGTGGAGACATTTTTTATTTCTCCTCATATATTGCTCTTTCCACGTGCTGCATTCTGCACCACACACGAATAGAGCAAATCGCCTGTTAAGATTGTTTATGTGCAGGAAGGTCCCTTCCTGCACATAAACAATCACCCCTACAACACAGGCACCCTAGCAAAATGGCACTAGGGTGCCTGTGCTGGCAATAGGCAGCTTTTTTAGGGCCAGCGCTAGGGGAAATCCAGGGGTGTGCTGTAATTTTGTAAATATGGCGCATCCCTGCACTTTTTTAAAACTGTTGGAGTGCAGTGTTACTAATTTTGGAGTAACACCACGCTCCGCCAGTTAATTTTAAATACGCCCCTAAATGTTTCCAAGGGATATAGTTGACAGTACAAGAGAATGATATTTTTTATCTTGTGGGGATAAAGCAAATATTGGTCAGAAGAGGCGCAATGGTCTTGATGGCCATTTTGGTGAGCCGGTTGGGAAAGGGGACCAAAGAAGAGCCCAACTTGGTGGAGTTGAATTTGAAGAAAGGAAAATCAACAGTTATGGGGAGAAATAATGTAGAGGAAGAAACATTGTAGAGGAAGAAGTGGAGGAAGAGAAGCAAAGTCAAGTGTCTTGAAACCCCTGGAGTGGAAAAACCTGGCAGTTTGATTGTAGTCACTGAGCCATTAACATTCTGTTTTTCAGATGAAAACTAGTATAAAAACAATAAGCGAATACATCTCTAGGACAATGAGATAAAATGAGCTCCTAATTTGCCAAACTAGTGTCTCTGTCTCCTGGCTCAGCTTTTTCTCAGTCTAAATTGTTGCAAGTCCTCACATGTGACAATTTAGGAAACGTAACACATTTCTAAATAGGTGAAAGTGCTAGAGTGCTCTGAAAAAAGGCAGAATACGCCGGGTGCCAATGAGAACTATTGTATTATATGATGTGAGCTGGTTGGGTGCTGTATCTGAAGTGAAAGGTAATGGTGTTCAGAATTTATTGTTGAATATGGTCTTCTGAAAGAAATTTAAATTGACAGAGTCTATTCAATGGTAATTATCGACGGATCTACTTTTGGGGTGAGAGCGCCATTAGTCCTGACTAGCACTGTCAGGATTTGGACTCAGTGAGATATGGGGTGGGCATGAAGGGAGCAGAGGCTGTAGACTTTAGAGAACGGGCTACTGAAACTGAAAGCATGCAGTCACTTCCTGGACTTCCGGGACAGAAAGTATAGAGTCGCATTTGATGGTCTAGCTAAGATCTAAACGATGCCTGTCAATGTGTCATTAGTTGTTGTGGCTCTCCGTTCATACTAGTACACACCATTTCTTGCACCCCTCACCTTTGTTGTTTTCCTCCTACTTTGGTTCCCTCACATCTCTACTCCACCTTCCTCTTTACCCTTGTGACTGTATTTTGTTCTGGGTACCTTTGAGTATCTTGTCTCTCTTCAGCAGGTTTCCTCAGCTGCTGCCCAGTTTGGTATGAATTGCCATCCAGGGATCTCCTCATGATTTGGAGGAGGATCATCACAGCAACATCTGAAATTGAAACTGGCCGGCCGAAATCTTGAGCGTATTATTCTTGCATTACCTGTGTTAGTGTCCAATACATAGCTGTGGTCTCCCACCCCTTGCAGATGGTCAGTGATGTACCATGCTCTCGTCAATGGATCCTGCTCCCAACCTGTGCCAAATTCAGCCCATGAGAGAACTCTAGTCTAGTGTTTTTCTCTCACTCCCTTCCCCATCCGTCCTCCAATCACTACCATGAGCAAGTAGTTTCATTTCTCACTTGTGTATTAGTTTAGGGACTGCAAGGGTCTTCAGTGGGATCACACACCAGGAACCTGACAAATACAAACTAAAATTGCCAAAGAATATCAACCAATTAGTGTAAAAACTACATTTGCACTATCTGATCCCTACAAACATTTTATTTCGTACACGCGTTGGTAGGAGCTAAAGAATTGTTTGCACCAGCCAGTTGGTGCAAATATTAGAGCAATGGGCGGGCAAATTTGCACTCCACCAATGCTGTGCAATATAACGTAGTCTGGTCCGCAAGCTCTAAAAGTACCTGGGACGCTTGATAGTGAGGGGATGAGGGGTTACGGAGTTAACTAGAATGAAAAACAACAAAACCTATTGGTTCAGGCCAAGGAGTTCCCCATCTTTGTTCAGGAGAACGCTGGTTTCAATATTTTAATTTACTATACCTAGCTACAGTACAACTATGCAAAACTGATACAAGTGAAGCACATATTGTCTATAGGATCATAGAGCTATTTTTGCCAACATGCTGATAAAGTGCAGGGCTGCTTGCATAATGAATGACCGGCTGAGACGAGAGTGCCCAGGAGTGCACGCTTTTACAGCTCCAGACATGACATCACAGTTCATCAAGGGCATCCGGTCTGAAGATCCCGAGTTCCACCAGCCTACGTCTGCTGCAGAGACAACAAGAGCATCGCTTAGGAAGAGCAACAATGTTTCACGAAGGCAGAGTGTACACATCTTTTGGAGATTTATGACTTTTTGGGGTTTCACAAAGAATGTCAGGAGAACACCTGGAAATCTTCAACAGCCATATTAGGAGTACTTCTTGTTGACAAAATCTTCTTAAATGGATGTTCCACCAGGTGCCTGAGTAAATCATGTATGTGTTACAATGTTACTGATTGTATTTTGTTTTTTAATGCATAACATACTTTGATGCAATGAACAGTACCTAAAAGAGTTAAAATGCAACAAATTAAAATCGGCCAAAATTATTTTGTGCTGAAGATCCGAGAGCACACCCTTAAAAAAATGTGGACATTTTACAACAACCACTGTGGATAACTATTTTTTCGTGAGATTAATAGTCCAGGACCTGCGTAAAAAATATGTGTACTTGTATTATAGTCCAATGACCAGTGCAGCATCTCCGATCTTGGAAAGTATATTTTTCTAGCCTTCAAATGTGTCTTAATTTCATGTATAACAGTCGAACTCTGAACATAAATGCATTGTCAGATAGTTTGGGGACTATGAAAAATGAAATACTTTTACTGTTTTATGTTTTTTCCATAGCTGAACATTTTCCTTATGGAGAACGCTGCTCCCCAACATGCCATGAAATATGGCGGTGTTCTTCCTCACCTTTTCACTGTTGGGAAGGCACTTATGAACATGACATGAAGTGCTTCAACGGTAGGAAACTACCTGAAATTTCTTCATAAATGTATGTTAACTTTTAATCTTATGGCTTCTTGCTGGGCCAGTGACCAAACACCCCTGTAACACCAACTCTAAATTTACAACGGTGGAAAATCTGCAATGCTGGCTGAATTCCCACCTTCGCAAGAAGAGTTTGTGACCATAGACTCCCACAATAACAGATTCTATTGATCAGGACCTGTAAATTACTGTCATAGATTTTTTTTTGTTTTTTTAAGTCTGGTGACAGACAGCTGTAGCTGTTGACAACAGCTCATATTACGATTTCTACAAACAAGTAGAATAGGAACTACAGAGAGGATTGGGTTTTGGGGTTAGTCACCTTCAACCATTGGCTTTCATGTGTTTTTCATGGTTTGCCACAGCTTGGATGCTCTGTCCATCCAGGCAGGGCACATCATTTTCAGAATGGTTGCATTGTCCAATTTGTGTTTTGCCTTTGGTAATCGAGACGCAGAATGTGTTCATTGTTGTATTTACGTTACCGAGATGACAACTTTTTAACTGCTCATTTATGTCTGTTTTGTTAGGTCGAGCCTAGCGGCTGCGCGCATGCACTGCTCGCTCTGCGAGGCATGCTGTATTAGAGTATGCTGTGGAAGCCTCGCACACCCTCCGCCCATATTTGTCATTGGCTTGTGTCATTGTACTTCTTAAATGCTGGCTTCTGATTCGTAGAAAGGCTTGTTAGTCCCTCCTTGGTACCGCCTTGCCTCCTTTAGTTACCGCCCATAACGACTGGACCTTTTACTTGGCTTGTTACCCGGTCTGCCTTATAAGTGGGTGAGCACTATTTTATTTAATGACACTGGGGACAATGGCGGCTGCTTTTTTTTGTATCTGTATGCTGAGCGAGGCACTCGCTTTAGCGACACCGCACTCAGTTTTGTTTTTTGTTTTGCTAACTTTAATTTGGAGCGCGGCGCCCGCTTCAGGGACACCGCGCTCGGTTGCATTTTTTTTTTGTAACTTTAATGCGGAGCGCGGCGCCCGCTTAAGGGACACCGCGCTCGTTGCATTTTTTTTAAACTTTAATACTAAGCGCAGTGTCCCTAAAGCAGGCGCCGCGCTCTCTCTTTTTTTTTTTTACTTTGGTCACGTGGTCTATTAGGCAGCCAGTGGGGAGCTTTGGCTCCAATGCATATGTTAATGTCCAACTGTACTTCAGAAAGATGGCGAGCTGCCAATTAATATTTTTTCCCAGGTGGCAGATCAACAGGCAAATTTATTTGCTTCCCTCTCTGTGGGACCAAACCAAGAGGAGGTGGTTGGAGAGCGTCCCTCTTCCCGAGCTCCCTTTTCATATCCCTAATTGAAAGGCACTAAATAAAGACCAGGAGAGAGGAGAATTACGGTCGGATACAACTTAAAACAATAGGAGAGAAGGCTGCGCCTCAATGCATTCAGCTGACAGTGTTTTTGCAACTTAAACCCGCTTTATTAATTATGTTTGACATTTCCTTAATTAGTTTCATTTATATCCCATCATCCACTTACAGACGATTGCCCCATACATCATCTTACCAGAAGCCTGGCATGCTTGCAGAATATAAATAAAAACAAGCATTTGCAATGCAACAGGTCTCGCATTTACCCGAGTTTGAGCTATTGGCATTGTAAATGACAATGCCTTTTATTTATGTATTGGTTTTTGAAACATAAATAAAACGCATTGTCATTTACAATGCCAATAGCTTAAACTCGCGTAAATGCGAGACCTATTGTATTGCAAATGCTTGTTTAGGATGTGCTTGCTAATAGGATTTCTAAGCCTCTCATTAAGACACATTGAAATGATAGCATATAGAATTTATTAAAGCAGTATTTGCTCACAAATTAAAGGCATGTGTGCACATAGGCTTTCTAAACCCCTTGAGTGCTAAGGACAAGATGGTCTCGTCCTCAGCACCATTGGGGCTGACTGCGCTGAGGACGAGACGATCTCGCCCTTGGCACTTAAGTGGCAAGAGATGCAATGAAAAAAACTGTCCTTTTATCAAAACTAACTATTCCTCAATATGTTGACATTCATACCTTTTAGGTTCACCACTTGCCATGCAGACTTCTTCTGACTTCTTTTCGTAACACGATTCTGTGAGGGTGCAACTTAACTCTACTAATGGAGTCAATGCAGCATAAGGACCCTGCTCCCTGCCCAAGTAACTAAAAATGTTGCTTTATTATGGAATTATCTTTCTAGGACAGCTGAGGGCAATACACATAAAGACATCCAACTATTACCAAACACTTGCCCTTCCAAAAATCTACGCCTCTTGGTTTTGTCAGTGGTTGTTGTGGGCTAATTTCAACATAGGTCTGCAAATAATCTGTGAAGCAGGTTCAATAAACAGTCAGCCGGAATTTGTATGTGTACTGTTAACATTATTATTATTATTTTTATTTTTTATTGAGTGGATTGCAACAAAAAGGAAAAACAACTCAATTGCATAATACAGCTTACATCAATGAAACAATCAATTCCTGCATACATAAGTAAAGCAATAGTGCAATGGCGATAAAGTGCTAGAAGTGCATCAGAAGATATCAAGAAAGACTAAGCAGCTTATGTCCAATCTAATAATCAGTTCATAGTTACCTTGATAAAGTGCTAGTGCAATTGGTCTAAGGTGCTAATCTTACCGGATCGAGAATAGAATCCGTCAATAAAGTGTGAAACGATATCAATAAAGTGCTAAAATTGAAAAACCAGGAATATCGATGACTTAAGAAGCACCACAGCATATAACCAATGAAACCATCGATACATAAATACATCAATAAAGTGCTAATGCTATAGAAATAAAGTGCTAACAGTACACAATCAGGCAATATATCAATAGCAGCAACTTATTTATACCCTGAAATAAAGTGCAAATAGTCAAATACCACGTAAATAATAAGCTAATTTCATAACCCATTGAGGATATGAATGAATTTAAACATTTTAAAATGCATTATTGAAAAACCCTGACCTAATCTCTACAAATCTTCTAAGAGACCCTATCCGTTTGGCACATGCTTCCTCCCATATATATGTCTTAACCATCTTTTCTTGACATTGCTGAATCAACGGTGGCTTATCAGACTTCCAATTTTGTAGAATTAGAGACCTGGCCACTGCAATAGCTATTGAACAAAAATATTGTTGATATTTAGACAAATGTTGGACCTCTATTGAACACCCAAAAAGAGCTAATTTAATAGTAGGAATAATATGGACTGATAAAGCTAAAAAGTTATTAATCCTTGAAAAAACATCGGACCAGAATTGATATAGATCGGGGCAGTAAAAAGAAATATGGTCCAAGACCCTATCTATGGGTCCCCACATCTGAAACAAAACTCAGAGGATGCCGGAAAAAAAATATTCAGTCTTTTAGGTGTATAATAGGTTAGCCATCTCGACAAATAGGCCATTCTTTTATAGTTGGCCGCTGTAAACGCTTTAAGGCCTATTTCGCATAGAGACTGCCATTCCTTTTTGATAACACTACAGCCAGTTTCTTTCAATAGTTTAGGAAAAAAGTTATCAAGCACTTTCTGCTGACCCGGCTGTATTAGGCAAGAATACCAATTGCCCACTCCACGTAGGCCCTGGCCTTATAGTTAATTTAATATATTTAAAGCTTCGTAATTAGTCACAACGTAATTTGTTTTCAAGAAGCTCGAAATTTGATTAAAACTAAATGCCAAAGCTGGAAATCTAGGGGCCAGCTGCTGAGACAACATCTCGCTGGTAAACAAATTAGATGTACTAAAAAAATCACCCAAATATTCAAAACCCGCCTCCTGCCATAATTGCAAAGACCCCCGAGAAAGCTGCAGGCCGAAGGGCTGACATTCACTAATTTTTTAATATAGATGGTTACTAGGAATTTTATGTAGATTAAAAAATACTTGTGTGTGACAAGCTAGGTCAGCTAATGCCTTGTATCTCGACTTTTTAGGGAGTTTTCGGTGTTAACATTATTAGTAAGAATGTAGTCCTTGAAATTTAATTACTTCATCCTGTAGTGTAGTTCCTA
Organism: Calotriton arnoldi; assembly: GCA_963921515.1. Classification (NCBI taxonomy): domain Eukaryota; kingdom Metazoa; phylum Chordata; class Amphibia; order Caudata; family Salamandridae; genus Calotriton; species Calotriton arnoldi. Next base: position 65,447 of record CAWUFW010021481.1, on the reverse strand, counting down.
TAGTACCCCTGCAGGACCTGCGCTTTTGGATACCATACACTGTGGGCCCGGTGGCAGACTGATTCTGAGCACCCCCACCGCGTATGTTAGCCTGTTTTGCATTAGCTAGCTCACAGTGCCACTAGAATCTCCTTTTTATCAGAGAGATTGGTTTTTGGCAACCTCAGAACACGACAACTCTGATTCCTCAGACTCGTGGAAACAATGTACTACTTTTCGCTCAGTCACTCGTGCTTGCTCATTTGGTTCTCAGAGAGTTACACAGAAGAAACAGTTTACAATAAGAATTTATTGCACAGTTGTTCTTCTAGTATAAAATATATGTGCTGCGACAACTGTTAAACAGTAGCAGAGATATATGATCAGCAGTACAGTGAATAAAAAGGGATAGTACAGTTCTACCATTTTGCAATAATCATGAACATATACATGAATATAAAAAAATGCATTTAAAAATAAAGTGCATACTCCTACGATGCCTGTCTAGATGTACCTAAGTGTACCTAGCATGTGAGTAGGTGCGAAAGAAGCGAAGAATCCCGCTAGGATTTAGTCAAACCCCATTACCTGAATAATGAGAGTGTGGGACCTCGTCCTGGTCTCGAGTTGGACACCCCACAAGGGATGATTAGACCACTGTCAGCTGGAGTGACTGCATGCAGGAGCCTCAGCGTCTCTGTTCAGTGTGTCGGCCTGGAAGTCTCGGTTCCCTCTAACTACTGATAGCAAGAGGTGCTGTATTTATACAGAAAAGTATAGAGTCCCTTTGTCTCTTGTGTCTTGTGTTAGCCATTGTTGAGTATGAAGATGACGTATGGGATGAACCGGTTACGTAGATGTTTATGCAGGTGGATCCTTGCCCCTGCCTGGTTTCCTAGAACTCTTATGAATATTTAATCATACTGGATGAGCACATTGAAGATGGTATAGGAGGCCATTGTTCGGGAAAAACCCTCCTTCTGTACCCAAACCACAGTCTAGATAAGGTTCAGCCCTCAGCGCCCGTTATTGTGGAGAATAGGGAACTAATGTAGGTGAAAGATTATATATTATATATATATTAGGGCATCTCAAACCATGCCTATATTAGGGCATCTATATGAAACATAACACCCACTCCTCTTAACCCCTTGACCGCGATCGGAATTCCGCTCGTGTGCTGGACATTCCGATCGCGGGTGCGGTCGTGACGAGCTCAGCTCGTCATGCGCACAGCGCTACCGCGCAGCATGACGAGCTGAGCTCGTCACGCGTATCGAAGGGGTTAATAGTCAACAATAATAAACAATGACAGCAAACTACTAATTCATACTAGGTGGTAGCGCTTATAATTGTCAGTGAGCCACATAAAAACATTTTTAAAATTGTAAAAGCATATTAAAAACATTTCTAAGAGGGGAAAAATGTGTAGAGTCAGTTTTTGAATTTGTACTTAAGCTAAAGGTCTTGCTGAGTTCATTTATAGAATTTAAAACTCTTACAAGCGTTTTAGAAGGCCATGCTTTCTCTAGCGATAGTGTCAATTTAGTAGGAAATGTTCCAAATTGAATCAGAGTCGAAATGAAAAAGGAAACTCCGAATTCTTTCCCAGCACACGATGAGCCAATTGAAGATTAAGTGTCCTGGCTGGGAGACGCAACATCACAGTCACTTGCTGTAGGGGACAGGAATTGTAATATTTCACACAGTATGTCGATGGAGCACAGATGATGTTCAGTACTGCCCATAGTTGGCATATCGGCAGCCGGTGCTGTAGTCGATACCTCAGTGCCCGAAGTGCTAGTTGTAGCGCTTGTGCTGGTGTCAGCACTAGTGGTGGCTGAGCTGATGCTCACCTCAGTTGTAGCAAAAGGCACCTGCGGGTTTTCAAGGAATGCATTCGTCAGGATAGGAATACGTTGGGGACACAGCCGAGCGTGGGACCTCAGCGGTTCCAGCCTCGTGTTCAAGTCCGCAGGCTTCTCCGACACGAGTGTCAGACAGATGTTCAACACGCATTCTTCACCGCAAAACAGGCATCAAAGAACAGGTAAGATGCAGTCCATCCAGACTGGTCTAAACGATAAGAACCAAGAAGCACTCAGTTCTCGTAGGCGAGGTGCGCTCAGATGTTGTACCATGCGCTCACGGTATCTACGTTCCAGAAGGGCTTTTGCCATTTCGTTCCTGATTGGGCCGTCCATTGCGTATCAGGAAAATCACGATCAGGATTCCAGCTATTAAAATCAGTATCAGAGGTAAACCTCCAAAGATGCTTCCAAATACGGAGTGTATAAAATTTGGGATAACTTCGAGGACTGTTTGGAAGGTGCTTGGAAAACCTGACCCTATGGTCTTAAATAGGTGTACAATACCACTCGTATCAGACATGTTAAAGATACGACCCTCCATTTCTACGAAATGAAAGGGGCAGTTTGTACGACTAAGGGCCTGTATCTCGGTCGAGGTCCTTGCAATTTTAAGATCAAAGGTCTCTCGAGCGGAGGTTAAGGGTACAGTTTGCTGTAAAAGCACGGCTTTCATTCTGCTCAAAGTGTCAAATTTTATAAAAGATATCTCTAACGAAGGCCACAAAGGCGCCTCCCTGATTGTACTTGTTGGGGGAAACACTACTTGCATACAGCAAGTAACCCTGGCGTTCACGGTGACCAAATAGGCGATGCCCAGAAGCATGCCACAGCAACCTTGATCATTCAGCATCAATTAACTCCCATTCGAGAGCAACTCGAAAGCTGGTGTGACCACGGCAGCTGGAGTCCCTTTCATGTGGCAAGACAGATTCGCCACCGAACCATTACAAGCTCCGTGTAAAATAATGTCCTGACACATGAGAGAGCCGCTTAAAGCGTTCTTGCAGTTTGTACCACTCAGAAACACTTCACGATCCCCACTCTGGCATCGAAATCTATATGGTAATTCCCAGGATTCCTTAATGTATTCTTTACCCAATTTTTCATATCTGCCTGCCTGCCTTTGCTCAAGGCAATCTGAAACTGAAAGGTCGTGACCGGGAGAGTGATATGGCCGTGAATTAGCCATTCTGTTGATGATGATTCCACCACTGGGAATGGTAGCCTGTCCAGTTTTTCAATACGCAGCATTGTATATTTAGCTCCCCTTTGTGTCATTTCTATCTGTGTATCTGTTAGATTGTATTCAGAAAACAGAGACGTACTGTTTATAAAACGCCAAGGCACAAAGCCTGCATGCAAAGATTGCACCGTCCAGCTTAATAACATAATAGAACGTAACTGAGATTGGCCGTGTTGTAATATGGCTAAATCCTGTTCCAGTATGTCGATAGCAGAAGATACAATGTTGCCCAATGAATATATCCTGGAGGTCAAAGTTGTTAACCCATTATCTACCACAGCTAAAGCTTTTTCTAAGTTTATACGGTCTATTTCACGTATACTCTCTGCTGCCTCTTCTTGGGAAATCTTCCAGTTTTCATTGTAGGCAGCATAAAGGCCTGAATATATGAAACGTTTTTGACGTGTCTTCCTGGGTCCTAGTAAAAAGTCCCTAAGAACCATGTCAAGTGACAGTAAAGATAAGTGTTGTTTCACTTCTGCAAGTGTTGAGGTTTCTAGCCAACTGAGGCACAACTTCCCAACACTATAGGATGTCACTACCCCTGGATGTTCTCTCTGTACATAACGTGAGTCTGGCCTATGGATACTGAGTCCCTCGGTGATGTTCAAGAATCGCTTATGACAGCTATTTGTGTCTAAGGCCACACCACCCACTGTTTCCAATTTGGGTCTGTTCTATTGTACTTTAAGATGTCATCCACTGTTGCCCCTTCTTTTGTAGTTGAATTCTGCCACACCCCACATGTCGGTGTTGGAAACCTAGGGGTGTTCAGGTCCTTGCTCTTGGCTAGTCCAAGACAGGATGTCTGTTGCACAGTATCATTTAAAAGATCATCTGCTGTGGAATGAGGCATGCTCTAAATAGTGCCTCTGTACCCTGGACTTGCCAGTCCCTTGAACCCCAAACTGATTTTAAGTCAATTTCGTCTTTCCATAGGTCGAAACCCTGTTCAGACAATTGGGCCAAAAAGGAAGCAGAGTAAATCTGTTTAGTGTTTGTCAACATAATTTTCAGTGCTGATGTTGGTGCAACCTTATAGTAGTATGAGGCTGGATCTGTGGTGTTAAACCCTGAAAAGTATAAAAATTTCTGTGCAAACGTTTGTGAACTACTTTTTGGTGGTGTTGGGCAATGTTCCCACTGATGGTGCTCAAAAACATTCCTAGGTGAAATGGATTTGTGCAGGAAATGTTGACCATAATGTTGGTAACAGTACAATGTGTCATAATCTGAAGAACCCTCTAACATTTCATTATTAGAAAATGCAGCAGTTTTCTCTAAATCAGACAACATGTTATTAACTGTATCAGAGTCCCAATCATCAGAAAATGTACTTGAGGTAATGATATCACTTAATGAAATTTTAAATACATGATTAATTTTTAAGAGCTCGGTCGGACCGAATATGTTAAAATCAACCTTGTCCCATACTATACCATCCGGTATAGGAACTGCTGTAATGTTCACTGATGACAAGTCTCTTTGCTCACGATGTGATGATGGATGTGGCTTCAGTAGTATGTTGACCTTTTGGGCTGTGGAGCTTTGTTGAAGATAGCGTCCATTAATAAGCATACTAAAAGTTAGTACTAAGCCAAGCCAGAAAAGAAAAAACAATATCCCAGAAATTACCCAGAGTTCAATCCAAGGCATGTCTTTTTTAGAAAGTGAACAAAGTTCTTTATTTGCTGCTTGAATGGTGTTTTGGCTAGCGTAGTTTCCGGCTCGCTTGGATCCAGAGAAAACGTATCAAAGTTCATGAAATAGCCAGAAGCAGTTCGATCAATTGTAGGAATTGCATCGGGATTAGTTGAAATGTTATTTTGCTCTTGACGAGGCATGTTGATGTAGACTTCAGTATTAGGTCTAATTGCAACTTGTGAATTAATCTGATGTTCATTTTGAATTTGAATGTCTGGTTCAAGTGGAACAAGTTCCATAGCATTGTTGCTTAGTCCTTCATTCCTTACAGGTGGCTCTTCAAACGTGATGAGTCTTTCTGTTTGAACTTCTTGGATTGTAGCGAGAGGAGGGCGTCTGCTACTGTGGAGACCACGAGGCCTACTGCTTATTATTGGCCACATAGTGTGGTTTGATTAAATCGATTGTGACAAATCTTTTCTCCTTTTTCCCGGCAAGAGGCGGCAAAAGTACAGTTCTTGTTCCTTGTACTGCAAGGACTAGTACAGGTGTTCTGTATGAAGGTCCAAATTCCTTTTTGTCCGCAATTTTCTCTCTGACCAGATCCCCGACTTTTGGGATCCAGACAGGTCTTGCCGTGTCTGCCTTGACTTCCCCAGTGGCGGTCTGCTTTAGTCGGACATTGCTTTGTTTTGTCCTGGATTCATTTAGATCCTGTAAAACAGCCACACGATCATGGATATTAAATGGTTTTTCATCCGCCACTGCGCCTTCACAATCAAGATCAGGTACCCACATTCGTGTCCCAAAGAGGACTTCATATGGAGTGACACCCCCTAGAGAGTTTCTTGGCTGGTTGGTTTACGCCCGCTGTACCCCATAAAGGTGTTTGACCCAACTACCGCCCTTGCCTAATACCCTAGCTGGTAAAGATTGCTTTAAGTCCCGGTTTTTCCTCTCCACAACCGAATTTCCCTCGGGATGGGATGGAGAGGAGTACCGCAATGCTACGCCCATTCCTTCCATGGCCTCTTTGTAAGCCTGAGAGCTAAACGCAGGGCCGGGGTCAGAATGTAACGTGCTAACTGCGTATGTGCCGATAAAGACTCGCAAATCTTTGATAACAGTTCGAGCGTCAGCAGAGTGCTGAGGCCATACCCATAGGAATCTCAAGCAGGAATCCACTGCAACCATGATATATTTGTAAGCCCCGTCCGTTTGTAAGGGACCGCAGTGGTCCAAGTACACACATGTGAGAGGTTTGTCTGATTTCAATAATGGCGTCTGCGCAGGTTTTGCTACCATGAAGCCTTTCATCTGCTGGCAGATGTCGCAATTCAAGACATAGGGGGTGATTAGGATGGCGGGCGGTTTGCCATCGCCGGCCCGGCGGTGGCGATCCGCCCGCCATCGCAACCCGATTTACCACCGCCATATTATAATGGCGGGGGTATCGGGGCGGACGCAATGTGCGTCCGCCGCTTTTCCACCGGTCTGCAATCGTTTCGATTGCCGGCCGGGTGGACTTGGCCACTAATATGGTGGCGGTGCCTACTAGGCACCGCCATACATATTAGGATGTGTGCGGAAACTGATGCCGCCATGGAAAGGCTGGCGGGGATTCGCTTTGGGGCCCGTTGCGGGCCCCCGGGAGGGTGGAGGGGTGGGGGGCTGCACTTGGGGGGTACCTATGGTACGACCCTACATTGCCATGCACAAGGTGGCAGGCAACGCACGGTGCCTGCCACGTTGTGCATGGCAATGCACAACATGGCATTTCAACATTGCGGTGGGTGCTGCAGCCAGCAGCACCCGCCGCAATGTTAAAATCTCAGATGCGACCGCCGCGGTGGCGGTCGCATCATAATTGGGGTGGCAGGACCGCCGCGATGGCAGGCGGGCGGTCCCGTTACCGCTAGGGTGGCGGGCGGACTAAAGTTTGCCCGCCATCCTAATCACACCCATAGTCTTTAGTTTGCTTAGTTAACCCTGGCCACCAATAGCGCTGTTTCAGTAAAGAAATAGTCGCTGTAACGCCTGTGTGCGCAGAGCCCAAACCCTCGTGTGCTGCTAGTATTAAACCTTGCCTACGATCCATATTTGGTATTACCCTATCCCCCACTCCAGGAATCTGAGCATATGGAATGTTACTTGCATCTAACTTGTAGGAGTATTTGAGGGGAAATTTTTTAGGTACTGCTGTGCTGCCTTTGCGTGAAGCAATGACAGCTACCATAATCTCACCGTCTATTTTCGTTTTGGAATGAGTGAGTGCAGCTACGGAAGCCATGCGAACAGCCCCCTTTGCGGCTTCATCAGCCAATGAATTCCCTTAAAGTGAAACGCCATCACATTGATGACTCAGTGTATGGATCACGTGAGTCCTTGGTAGCTCGTTTTTCAACTCTGCTACCTGTTCCCATAGCATTTTATGCTTAATTGTGCCACCTTTCGCATCTTTAAACCCGTTTTGCTCTCAATGGTATAGGTATTCATTATATGACTGAACACAGTAAAACGAATCACACACGATTAGTGTGGGGAATTCGTGATCTGTATTTACAAGTGCCAGTATCAGTGCTTTTAACTCTGCCAACTGTGCCGTGCAGTCTCCTAGCGATTGCGTTTTTGTGCAACTCGGATAGAATTTTCCATCCTGCATGCTACCTTTAACGATAGCACATGCTGCACTATATTGCTGCTTACTTCCTATGGCCGGTTGCGCAGATCCGTCAGTATAAATAATATATTCATACTGATCGAGAGGCAAGATTTCATTTGGTAGAGGATATTCGTGTTCATATTGCAGGAATGCCTGTGTTTTTAAACTTGGATCAAATCTGTATTCAACGTCCGTTGCAGTAAGAGAATTAGCCCATTGTATCCATCTTGGATGGAAGGCTTTCACATTTGGAATGCTAGCCTTTGTAACCGCTTCTAAAGCCGGTACTGGGGTCATCACTACAATAATGCGTTTCTCCTGAGCCAGTGCTCTTTCTCTTGCTACAGCAGTCTGAACAGCTGTCAGGATTTTTTCTGTTGAAGTGACACGCATTTCTGCATTTGTGTACAGGTGTGATTTGTATGCGATTGGTACTGTTTCTCCTTCATTGAAGGTTAAGTAAGTGTACCCGCTTTGACACGCAATTATACGGATCACCAAGTAGCGTACGTTTACGCGTGTTTGCTAGTGTTTGGAAGCTATCATGTCTTCCTGGAGTGAACGAAGAATATTAGTATGTTCTTGTGTCCAATTTCTGGCTGAAAAGTCAGGTTTTATTAGGTCGTAGAAAGGTTTTACCCTTTGTGCGTAATCTAAAATGTATGTGCTGCCGAAATTTAGGAATCCCAGTATTGATTGTAAATTTTTTTATGATTTTGGAGGCTGGAGCAGCGCACATTTTTCTAAAACGTTTGCCGCTAGACTTTTCCCTTCACTTGACAGCTCATATCCCAAAAATAGGACATTGAGGTGGGCTATTTTTGATTTTTTAAAGTTAAATTTGTAGCCCTCAGTGGCAAATCCCATATTAATGGTGCTTACCCTGGTCAAGTGCCTCTCTAAGTCGTCGTCCGTTAGATAAATATCATCCACATAGGACAACGCTTCTTCATCAAATTTTTGAAGTAACTCTGTTACCCTTTCTGAAAATACCCCGGGGCTATTCTTATACCTTTGGGGGAGTCGACAAAATTGTCGCTGGGACCCTAACACTGAGAATGCGGTCAGATACCTGCTTTCAGGCGCTATATTTTGACAGAAAAATCCATTTGAGATATCAAGTGTTGTTTTGTATTTTTTCCACACAATGTTATTCATTAATGCGGCACTATGTGCATTTTGGACAGCAAATGTCTTTGTGCATGAGTTTAAATGTCTGTAATCTAAAACTAGACGATATGTACTGTCGGGTTTAGAGACAGGAAACAAAGGATTGTTCATTGGAGAGGTACATTTTTCAATGACCCCCTGGTATTCAAGTTGATCTAAGATCTCCCTGACCTGTTTTTTAGCTTCTTGCTTTATTGGGTATTGCCTCTGAGCATTAGGTGAAACTTTTAACAGGATTACGTGGTAGGTTGAATCCTCATCCCATCCAGCGTGATTTTTGTACAATGCTGGAGCTTGGGCTACTGCCCACTCCCGTGCATATGTATGTTTAAGGTGAACGGGAACATTGTCGGAAAATGCAGGAAAAATTATACTTTCTCCCCTCGGCACTCCATTACGAATGCTGGTGGCCAATCTTGTTCAGCTAACAGGATGTCATATCCAGATGATAAATCCTTCATCCATCCGGAGTGTTATTTCATGTATTTCATGTAACTTATGTGGGGCGCTCACCCTTTTGTCTGGTGTTTCCACGTGATGTAATCATTCAAGTCCGCTGTCACCAGAAATTCCTTCAGGTTCTGGCGAGCTATTGTTACTTCTGCTGCACTGTCTAGCATCATCAGAGCCCATTCCCCGTTCAGAAGTTGTGTCCTCAGAATTCTGGTCATGTCTGATTTTCAGACCAGCAACTTTCTTTTTCTTAAATTGAGGTTTTGATTTTGGCTTATCTTCTTTTTTGGAAGTAAAGTCTTGGGCGCGCTGCTTGTCTCTGGACTGTGTTCGCTCCTCTCTGTGTTCTGACTGTCCTTCTGTCTCAGAGTTTTTCTTTGAGCCCTGAAAGGAACGAGAGGAACGTGTATCAGTATCCTGATACCTGTCAGGTTTCCTAATATTATCCCTATTCCTAAGGTTGTACCTCTTTTCAGAGGGCTCCTGTGGAGGAGACCTACCTCGGGACTGAGATCTGTTGTCTTTAAACTTTTGTTGTTTTTTAATATTATCCCACTTCTTTTTAGAAGAAGTCGGTGTCTGCTTAGAAGTGTCCAATACAAATAGCTTTATTCGACGTTTTAGGTCATAAAAGCACACAATTATACACAAAACGTTAAAAGACAATAAAATACCCACTGGGGAATACATAAAATACCGTAAAATAATATTTACAGTTAAAATTCATAACATTTCTTCATTCTTTATAAAAGGAAACTCCCAGTGGACATACTGTGCATTTCGAGACCCAATACTTTTTCTATTGTAAAGGCTACAGTTAATGAGTTGATTACCAGAAATCTTAGCTTTAGTGTCAACCGACTTTAAAATTCATAATATTATTGACCCCACACAAATTAAAACTATACAATACACCCAATCTACCTACCAATTCAGTGTCTTTTACTGAGTCTCCTGCTTTCACTCATTAGTTTTTCCTTGTGAACATGCCCTAATTGTCCAAGCCCACCCCAGAAATTTGGCCATCGCTATGGCTAGTGCTTCCTTGGTATCACTTCTTAAAATTCTTAGTGCTTCATTCGCACATCTTATTCCCAGTAGCTTACATATAGGGCTCAACCAGGCCCGACGTGGGGCATGGTAACCTGTGCATTCAAACAATAAATGGCCCATTGATTCCTTTTGATCAGACATACTGGGCACAACTCAATATGTGTATTAGACCATTTGCTTGTGAAAACTCTTGTTGGCAGTGTGCCTATCCTGAACTGAAAATACAATTTCCGCTCTTGGGGTTTAAGAATGACGTCCCAATAATGTTCGAGCCTTGGCGTGGGTTTGTGCTCTAAAAAAAGCCCCGTTAGTGATGAGGGGTCATACCTAGTTTCCATACAGTTAAGGACCTTTTCCCAATATTTAACCTTCAAAATCTTTTTGGATGGGAAAACATTGTTTTTCGGGTCCTCCCATAGTTGGCTCATGCCAAGTTCCACTAATGATCTTTTTAACTCCCTCAGCCATTTTATCTGATGCTGCGTGTCTGCCCGAATTACATCTAAAAAACCAGCAGCATAATCTGCTAGTTCTGGGGTAGACCACAGCCTACGCCAGTACAAGAGAGGGCGAATTTTGGCTAAAGCTGCTATAGGCTTCCTCCCCAGGTCATACAACAGTGGATATATAGGTGTACTTTGCGGTAGAGCGAATAATGTGCCTAAAAAACTTATTTTCCGAGATTGAGAGTTTAGTTAAATCCTCATATCCCCAGAGCTCTGCACCATACAGTGCAGAGCCCATCACCTTCATGTTGTATATCTCTAAAACTGGGCTTATTGTCTTCTGGAATGAGGAGTTAAATTCTCTTTGGAGTGCTCCTGTTAGTTGCCGATGTTTTAAGGTTGAAATGTCAAGTTGATGCGCCCATTTTAGCCCTTCCTGTATATTCACTCCCAGGTAAATAAACTCCTTAACTTGTTCTAATAGGAGATTGTTCATATGTATACCACCCTTGAAGGCCCTGTGCGGATTAAAAACCATCAACTTTGTTTTTGACACATTGACCTCCAAGCCACGCCTTAAGCAGAACTCCTCGAAGATGGTTAGTGCTCTTTGGAGTCCGCTTGGTGTCTTGGAAATGATCAATGTGTCATCCGCAAACATTAATATCGGCACTTTTACTCCTGCTAAAGTGGGGGCATCAGTTGGGGTCGACAACATGAAATCCACTATCCCATCAATATATAGACTAAATAGCGTTGGGGCCATCACACAACCCTGCCGAACACCCTTCTCAACTGGGAAAGGTTCTGTAAGCTCTCCCTGTTTTCCCCACCTGATCTTAGCAGTATTGTCCTCATGTAGCCTGGCCACTAATGTCAGTAGGTCTAAGGGTAGGCCCATCTCCTGCAACACCTGCCAAAGTTTGCCACGCGGTACGAGGTCAAATGCCGACCTAAGGTCGACAAAGACCGCATACAGACTTCCTTTTCCCAGTATAACCGTCTTCCAGAAAAGCAGGGTAAATCTGAATACTTGGTCAATTGTGCTGGTAGATGATCTAAACCCAGCTTGAAAGGAGGATAAAATACTAAATTCATCGATCCAACACTGTATTTTGTTAAGGACCAACCTACCCATAATTTTTTGAGCAGCATCAATCAAGCTGATTGGTCTATAGTTACCTGGACGCGCTCTATCCCCTTTTTTAAAAACTGGAATAATTTCTGCTCCTGCCCAGGAAACTGGGACAGCAGCACCCCGAGCAATGGAGTTTGACAACAAATAAATGTACATACCCCAGCTCTCCATATCATAAAGGAATACATCTCCCGGTATACAATCTGGGCCCGGTGCCTTACCGGTTTGGATAGATTTGAGCACTTGCTTAACGTCTTGTAAAGTAAAAATTATCTCCTGAAAAAAATATTTAGTAAAACAGCACTCCAAATCACTCGCTTCAGCAGCGTACTGAGGCTTAAAATAGTTAACCCACTCTTGCTGGGCAACATAATTCGAGGGTGCGATGGCACGCCCCCCACTGCCCCATTTGTAAACGTCCCAGAACTGTTTGGCATTTCTTCCTACACAAGCAGCCCTTAATTCCTCCCATCGTCTATTGTCCCATTCCTTTTTAGCCTTAACTAATGCTATACGGTAACTGGCCCTTGCTTCTCGAACTGTCGACAGAGCACCTTCTTTTATAGCCCTTCCTAATGCTACGCGTGCCTCTTTACAGTTCTTATTATACCATTTTTGGGGTTTATGGTTAGATGCCTTACTAGCATTGCCTCCCTTGATAAAATATGTGCGTAACTGGTTAAAAAAGTTGGTATGTATATGGGTAGATTGATCAGGCGCCCCCGTGTTCTCAGCACTCGCCCTCAGCTTATTGAGGGCACTAGCTAAATCTTTACCGATACTAGCTAATGCATCAGATGACTTTGATATATTCGCCCACTTAAGGTGCCTCATGTCGTTCGACTGAATGACCTGAGCAGTAGCATAAATCAAATTTGTTTTGTGCCCAACCTTGGACCCTATTAGGTCCCAATCCATACATAGCGGGTTATGATCGCTTTCAATTCTAGCCTGGACCCGCATATCCTTTATCTTGCACCATAATGTTAAGCTTACCAGCACATAATCTATCCTGCTGCTACAATACCCATTATCATAGGTATTAGTCCCCATTTTATCTGATGACATACGGCCGTTTACAGCCCGTAGACCCTTCTCTATACAAATAGTGTTAATTTGAATCACTACTTCAGTCCATCTTTTTATTGGTTCTAACTCTAGTCTCGGTATACCCCACTTAGTATCTTCCTCATCCACAAAGTTACCTTCCTCCCACAAAAAGGGCTCAAACGTCACATTCAGGTCTCCCCCTATCACAATATTAGTTGTCATCCTGCTGTCCTCTAGGAGGGTGTCCATGGCGGTAAGAGCACCTGACCTTTTCCCCCTGGTGCCACGTATATAGATGTTAAATAAATTCAGAATTACCTTTTTCCCTCTAGACAATTGCACCAACTGAATATCCTTGTTAAATGTGGGTGTGTCTTCAACGTCTAGCCCTAGGTTCTGCTTTACCCATATTGTCAGACCCCCTGACGGTCTCCCCTTTGGCCCTTTGATTGCTGGGATGAAAAAGTTTAGGTAACCTGAGCAAAAAAGTGGGCCTTCTGCCCAAGTCTCCTGAAAGAGACAGATCTCAAAACCTTCGATAAAGCTGTGCCAGTCTGGAGAGCCCAATTTAGATCCTAGTCCTGCGATATTCCAGGACAATAATGATCCCTTCAAATCCTCAATCTGAAGTTTGCCGCACGTTATTTGATCTTTACCCATCACGTTCGTGTCATGTGCTTTAGGTACCCTAGCCAAGACATATGGGTCATCATTCGTTATATATACTGGTGGTGACAAAAGCCCAGTAATCTCCCCTAAATTTGGAGGTTCTACCTGCAAACTACCTTCCCTTGAGGGATTTATTGAAGGGTAGGCCTTGTCGATAAGATCCTGTTCGGGCTGTGATAGTCAATCGCACGCTTCCATGTCGGAAAGGGGGGCAAATCTATTCGCACAACTAAAATTATAGGCCATGGGTGTACATCTTGGGTCCCCCCATGGCTGAGTCCTTGGCCTCATACATAACTGTGATGGCCCTAACGTTTTGGAGAATGGTGGCCTATAAAAGAAGCCCAGGGGTAAAGCTATGATCTTATTTGCGTTAGTGTTAGAAAAACTACCCAAAGTCTCCAATAAATATTTAACAATAAATTCATTGTTAAAATTTAGGACCACACAGTCACCGTCCAATTCTTTCCCTATTGCCCCTAGCCAGGTAACTCTCCTTGCCATGATAAGTTGGTTTTTGTCTATCCTATCCCAAGCACCTGCCTCCCTCAGACTCTGATCCAACCAATACATAGCTTTGTGCATCAATTGGGCAGTTAATTCCACTTGGCCCTCCCTTAATAATGGCACATTTCCCAGCACCACCACCAGGGGAGCAGATGCCGGAGGCAATTGCAGGGGCCTGCTCCATTTCTCTGTACCTTTCCCACCTCTATAAGACCCTTCCGTCTTCCTATTTACGTCTATAGTGCCTTGCCTAGGTGATGATATACCTAACCCTGTCAGGTCATTACCAATATTGGCAATGGATGGTACTAGATTACTTGCTTCTGCCCTATTATTATTTTTTTTATTAGGCCCAATTGGGCTCATAAAATCTTGAGCAAATTCTCCTGAGGTGTCACCCAGGGAGGTAAATTCCCTACTCTTGGCTAAGTTGCTATTTTGCGCTAATGCCCAACTTATAGCGACGGGCCGAGGGCACCGAAGACCATCCCCTGGGACTTCTTTTCAGGTGGTATAAGATTGACAGGAGGTACCCCTTCATCACCATGGCTCATCTTTTCAGGCAGTGTAGAATTGGCAACAAATGCCCTTTCAGAACTCTCTATATTGCCAATTGAGGGGTAAAGGGGCTTGTTGTTAATTATTAGCGCTTCTAAAATACGAAAATTAGTTTTCGATTGAGATTCAAGGCCTTTAAGCCTATCATCGATGTGAGCCAATCTCGTGGTAAGCGGATTTAATATGGTTAACATCAGAGTTTCTAGCCTCTGCCATGAGGCTTCATCCTGAAATAGGCTTACAGAATGAGGGATATCAACATTTAAAGTTTTGACCTGGTCTACTACTCCTTTACTTATACCTTCCCTCCCCTTTTTAGACTGTTTCGCAATTTTGGCAGGATTTGGTCTTTGTGGGCCCTCCCCCCCTCTTTCTCTTCACCACAGGGATGGGGATTGGGTCAGACACTGGGGCTGTATCAGGGCTAGTGGTATCAGTTGGCTTCAATACCCTATTAAAAGATCTTTTAGTATTACATGTCGAATCTACCTCCGGTACAGCACTACATGGGTTGCATGGACTACTAGTTATCGGCCCAATTATCAGGGAAGGACCACAATCAGAAGATCTTACACCGTCTGCGTCTATAACCCCCATAGAGGGACCGTTACTACTTATGGGTTCCATGGATAGGCGCCGCTCCGCCATCACAATTTCATGTTCAAGGACAGAAGTGGCTCTTATTAAAAATTGATCCAGAGTTCCTGCAATGGACCCAGTCCCTGTAGCTCCGGCAACCTGGGCACCTTTCCCCTTCCCATCGCGTCTGCTCATCTTATAAAATAAAAATGCTTTGTCAATAACCCCCGATGGAGAACCCAATCGTGCAACACCTAATCTTAGGATGAACCACAAAACCTTTTACCACTAAACTTTAAGGGAGTGGCCCAGTCCAGTCTCCTCCGGTCTTTGACGGGCGTAGATGGGCCCGTCTTGGCCCGGTCTTCGCCCGGGCACGCCCCGCGCGCGTCCCGCGCTGCGGGACCGCTGCGTGCAATTTAAAGCCCCTCCAGGGACTAACTCTAAAGTGCAGGGTGCGTGGTAGGGCCAAGGGACCAGCAGCAGCAACAACCAAGGCAGTCAACACAGTTCCGCGGTCTCCCGCACTGCGGGACCGCTGCGTGCAATTTAAAGCCCCTCCAGGGACTAACTCTAAAGTGCAGGGTGCGTGGTAGGGCCAAGGGACCAGCAGCAGCAACAACCAAGGCAGTCAACACAGTTCCGCGGTCTCCCGCACTGCGGGACCGCTGCGTGCAATTTAAAGCCCCTCCAGGGACTAACTCTAAAGTGCAGGGTGCGTGGTAGGGCCAAGGGACCAGCAGCAGCAACAACTAAGGCAGTCAACACAGTTCCGCGGTCTCCCGCGCTGCGGGACCGCTGCGTGCAATTTAAAGCCCCTCCAGGGACTAACTCTAAAGTGCAGGGTGCGTGGTAGGGCCAAGGGACCAGCAGCAGCAACAACCAAGGCAGTCAACACAGTTCCGCGGTCTTTTCGGGACTGCCCATTAGTTGAGGTTTTACAGCTTTTCCCCCCAAACTATCCCTGCCTAACTCTGCATACGCAGTTTCAATTATTTTGGGTAGTTCATTCTCCTGTTCTAATGGGGGAGAACTCCCGTAGGCGTTGGCGGATTGCCACTGATGCTGCTTCCCCTTTAATGTTAGCTAGTATTATGGCTGATACCTGGTCATAGTTATTTAATAACTTCATCCCCAAGTTCAGAGCAGGCTCTGCTCCGTACTCATTTTGTATTTGTCTTAGTACATCTGGTATCACTGCTAATGAAGGAATACCATGAATTCTGGTATATATGGCAGCAAAGACTATACCCCAAGAGGTACAATCCTCTAACTGTGGTGTAATCCCCATGGGCAAGCAGATTGTTAACATTCTGTGTTTTTCAAATGGTGTGGTATTTGGGAATACTGCTTCTAACTTGGTTATTTTCTGAGCTACCCAGAAAGGAATTTGTTCACGTTTTGTGGGCATTTTACCCATTACTGCGTGTAATGTTTGTGGAGTAATTTTAGTACCTGTGCTCTGTGTAGGAGCTGTATTTGGTGTAATTACTGTTGGTTGGACCGCAAGTGTCCTCATGACGAATTGTGTCATGTTTCTGTAAAGTTTTTTATCAACTCTTTGTGTTGAAAAAGCAATTCATCATTTGGCATTGTGTCAATGTCAGGATGTGGTGCATAGGTCGCTAATATCGGCCATATTGCTCCTCGCCTTCCTAATGGACCGAGTCTTGCTCTTCTTCTTGAGTGGGGTAGGGCGCCATTAAACCAGAAATTATGTTCCTGGTAGGTAAGCAAAATGTCATTCTCCTCAAACGGAGTGTAGACCGCTGGGACTTCTTCATGTAAATAATAATGAAAAGTTCTTGTTATAGCATTTGCTGCTGGGAATGTAACCCATGAATAGAACACCTCTGTTTGGAAATCTTCGTGTGCCTCTATCACGAATATTACTACACCTCCTCTGGCTGGTTCACCATTTTTGAGGAGTTTAACTGTGAGTGTGTGTCTTACATTGGGTGCAATCTGTATTGCATTGGCATCTTCCTCATCTGACTGAACTACTTGTGCCAGTGGGTCTAATTCTCCGTTTTCGGTAGTCATTGTGTTAAGAACACGGAATAACTGTCCAAGGAAATTAAGATAAGGTGTTTTGCACAATTTTGGGAACTAAATGTCCCTCAAGCTTGATTAACCAACAGCCAATAAATAGGATATCTCGCCTACTCAGCTGTGGCGGAGTTTGTGCCCACCCGCTCCAGACGTCTCTGGTTTTTGTGAGTAGAGGTCTCTGAGAATAAGCACGACTGAACTACTCAGATTCTACTGTTAAATAAGTACCAAACCAACGTTGGGCGCCATGTAGTGTAGTTCCTATAGTACCCCTGCAGGACCTGCGCTTTTGGATAACATACACTGTGGGCCTGGTGGCAGACTGATTCTGAGCACCCCCACCGTGTATGTTAGCCTGTTTTGCATTAGCTAGCTCACAGTGCCACTAGAATCTCCTTTTTATCAGATATTAGTTTTTGGCAACCTCAGAACACGACAACCCTGATTCCTCAGACTCGTGGAAACGATGTACTACTTTTCGCTCAGTCACTCATGCTTGCTCATTTGGTTCTCAGAGAGTTACACAGAAGAAACAGTTGAGCGTGTTTACAATAAGAATTTATTGCACAGTTGTTCTTCTAGTATAAAATATATGTGCTGCGACAACTGTTAAACAGTAGCAGAGATATATGATCAGCAGTACAGTGAATAAAAAGGGATAGTAGTTCTACCATTTTGCAATAGTCATGAACATATACATGACTATAAAATGCATTTAAAAATAAAGTGCATACTCCTACGATGCCTGTCTAGATGTACCTAAGTGTACCTAGCATGTGAGTAGGTGCGAAAAAAGCCAAGTATCCCGCTAGGATTTAGTCAAACCCCATTACCTGAATAATGAGAGTGTGGGACCTCGTCCTGGTCTCGAGTTGGACACCCCGCAAGGGATGATTAGATCACTGTCAGCTGGAGCGACTGCATGCAGGAGCCTCAGCGTCTCTGGTCAGTGTGTCGGCCTGGAAGTCTCGGTTCCCTCTAACTACTGATAGCAAGAGGTGCTGTATTTATACAGAAAAGTATAGAGTCCCTTTGTCCCTTGTGTCTTGTGTTAGCCATTGTTGGGTATGAAGATGACGTATGGGATGAACCGGTTACATAGATGTTTATGCAGGTGGATCCTAACCCCTGCCTGGTTTCCTAGAACTTTTATGAATATTTAATCATACTGGATGAGCACATCGAAGATGGTATAGGAGGCCATTGTTCGGGAAAAACCCTCCTTCTGTACCCAAACCACAGTCTAGATAAGGTTCAGCCCTCAGCGCCCGTTATTGTGGAGAATAGGGAACTAA
The DNA here is from genome assembly GCA_963921515.1 of Calotriton arnoldi. Taxonomy (NCBI): domain Eukaryota; kingdom Metazoa; phylum Chordata; class Amphibia; order Caudata; family Salamandridae; genus Calotriton; species Calotriton arnoldi. Next base: position 47,078 of record CAWUFW010021481.1, on the reverse strand, counting down.
TGTAGGTGAAAGATTATGCCTATATTAGGGCATCTCAAACCATGCCTATATTAGGGCATCTATATGAAACATAACAATCCAGTAAATTAATTTGGGAAGCAAGTGAAAAAATTAAGAATAGTCAGCAAGTAAGACTAGACCCTCAGTAACACCGTCAGTAAGCCCTAGCTTTTCAGCCAACAACGCTTTGCATTCTTGGACTCATAGTTTTGCTTTTCTCAACTTAAGAAGAGGCCTACAAGTCCATAGCAAAGTTGATCAATCCCTACTGGTGCAGCCTTATGAGAGCTGTCTTACTTCACCTTGTGGACATGCTGGCTCTTTCTGTTTGTGTGGTTTTGACTTTTTGGACCTGGGGACATTGAGGTTTCATGCAACCTGTTTCTAGGAAGTCTGGCTTTACCAGCAATTGGGAGTCTTTAGGTAACAGGATTGTCACACGTAAACAGATCTATATGTTATTTTACTGACATTCATGTAGCATTGTATTGCCATTAAAATGGCTTTGCATTAGGCCACCTTCAAACCTTGTCTCGAGGATTCTGTCACATAACTGAGTCAATTTTCTGATTGTTTGAGTTGGATTAGCAGTATTGCTTTGCAAAGTGCAACACAATTGTTAGTGTGGTTAATATGCTGTATTAGTGTGTATGCTTGGATGTGTGTGTATTTTTTTAATAGTGTTGCTTGGTGTGTCTAGTTGGAGATATTTACTAATTCAGCTTTGTGCCATCAGACAGGCTTGCTGAGATGCAAGATTTTGAAAGAGGTATGTGCATCCAAGTAATAACAATGGAGGAAGATGTTCAGGATAGTGGTCTGTTATGATTTTGTTTTCTCATCACTTGATTTGGGTGGAAAAGTGGTGATCACAGTTGAGTGGTTGCTTCAGAAAAGGGCACAGAACACTTGCACATGAGATATGCCAATCATAAACCTCCTCCAGGTTGCCCACCACCTCACTTTTAGTGGTACACTATCCTGCTACTGATTGAAAATAGTTCTGAAGGACTTTTTCAAGGACATTTGTTCTGGATAGCAATAAGTGCTAATTCACCAAATCCAGAGATAAAAATAAAAAAGTACAACCAACGTATAGGCCCTTAATATAATCACATTTTCAAAGATTAGCCTTTGCCAATAATGACTCTCAGACAAATGCCCATAATCAGAGGTGTGTTATTCTGATTTGTGTGCATAACTGGCGATTCACACACCCTATTTAAAGCAAAGAAATTCAATTCATTTTAAGAAATAAGTGGCATTAAACGTGATAAGAGCATGTTACCCTTCAGCTGTTAAGAGTATGTAGAGGGCTTTGAAAGAAACGAACAAAGGCTTTCAATGATGCCAAGATTGCTCATTAACCCTCTTGCTTGCAGAAATGACCACAATTGATAAAGAGCCTGCCCCACTAATGCTTGGCAGACATTCAAACTCACTACTCATTGTGTGAAAGGTAAAAAGCCAATAGGATGCTGCCATTTCAACAAAAGCAGCATTGATGTGTCAGCCTTGGCGTCTACCATTTCAGTGCAGTGCTGTGTCTCACCCCCACGCCCCCTTCTCATAAGGGTGAAGGAGTGACAGCAGAGCGGGATGGGGAATGGGGTGGATCAATTAAGTTACACAGGTGATTGAAAAAGAACATATTCAGAATATGGAGTGAACCAGGAATGAGACAGGTACTAACATGCCTGGGTACATGATCTGTAAAGTGGCCAGCCAGGGGCATGATGCAAGGGAGCAGCTCGCGACAAGGGGAGGCTTAGTGAAAAAGAAAAGAGGGGACTCGCTGGGGTCTCCTTCATACCTCCCGTTCCACCCCAAACTGTACCAGTTTTTCAAGAGACAGTCCGCATAGAATGCCACAGAGAATCTACCACCACATGTCAGCAGACGTCTGGGGTGCCATGCCAAATCCACGACAAACCATGTGAACCAACCTCTAAGGAAGTGCTCATCAAGATGGCAAACATGGCTAAAACTTTCTGACCACCATTACTCTTAGAGAGATGGCAAGCATTTGAGTACTCGTATGAGGCCTTATGATGGGCCCCCTAAGAGGGGCACCACATTTGAAGAGTGAGGAAAAAGCATGCACAGTGTTTTAATATAGCAATTGGTGAACTTAGAAATGATGTAAATGTATATATACAGGTAATCAAATCCAGCCAAGGGAAAGAGGAAACATATAGAAACTCTAATACAAACAAACCCCAGCTGAAAATTTGTAATTCACACTCAAGAATAGATCTTTTTCCACCACACGAGGGGGATATTCCCAAGAAGGCGTGTTAACTATCGCCAAAATCACTTAACGCAACTTCTCACATCGCAGTCCGTGGGAAAATAACACAGTGTTAACGCAGCATTCACAACCCGGTGGCACCATGCGATAGCCTCACGATAACGCGACAAATGCCCGCGTTAAAATCATCGCGACGCCGAAAAAATGCGAAACCCCAACGCGAAAAAAGTTGCGACGTCCCAAATCGTGAAACAAAACCAGCGATAACCAGTGACAGGCCTGCGATTCCCACGGGACATGCGGGAAAATGCACCATAAAAGCAGAGAAAGAAAACCTAAAAAAATGTAACTGCGTACCACCATGGACGCACCCGGACCGAGTGCACAGGACAACGCGAACCCCACAAGCCCCACAGACGACCAGCCAGGAACCCCGGGGAAGGGCAAGGAGAAGAGGAAAAGGAAGACGGGGTTCAGACCGCAGGAAAACCAGATCATCGTCACGGAGGAGACAGAACACAACCAACAACTGTATGTCACCTCCACTGTGTCATCGGCAACACAAACGGAAACATGGCAGTACATCGTGAACAACGTGAATGCAGTCGGAGTGTCGAGGAGGACAATGGAAGAGGACAAGAGGCGCTGGAATGATGTGAAGGGCAAAACCAAGAAGAAACACTATGCCAACTTGAAAGCAGCACCGCAGATTGGAGGTGAGGGACCAGCGGCACACCAGGAGCTGGATGACAGTGAGAAAATGGTGGCCACAGTCATCAGTCGGGATACGGTGCCAGGAGTTGGGGATCGGGACACTGCTCAACATGACCTGACACAACATCAACAGGGTGAGTACCTACCAGGGACTGGGGGGACGGGGGGAGATGGGCACAATGTCCCTGATACCCGTGCCACACAGCAGCACACATAAAGATACTCAGGGAATGTGTGTGGCCATTTTGCACTGTCTCATGATTGCCAAGCACTGACACAATGTGACGTCCTCATGTGAAGAAATTGTCAATGATGTTGTTCCTACGGGCTATTCCTGCTGCAGCTGCAGTGGGGTGTGGTCCACCTGCCTCATCTTCCTCATCATCGTCCGGTGCATCTGGCATATGTAACCATGGGGCATTAGTGCGTACACATATGTTGTGCAACACACAACATGCAACGATCATCTTGCACACGATGACTGGGCTGTACAGGAGCCTCCCACCTGTGATGTCCAGGCACCTGAAACGTGACTTCAACACGCCAAATGTGCGTTCCACGATGCCCCTGGTGCGTTTGTGGGCCGCATTGTACTGCCTCTGGGCCTGTGTGTTCGGGGCTCGGAGGGGTGTCATCATCCAAGGGCAGAGTGCATATCCCTGATCACCTGTGACAGTGCAGAGAGACATGAGTCAATAGTTGGTTCTGCATGATGTGTTGGCAGGCTCACTAGTTCATTGGCATGTGATATGTGTGTCATAGTGATTCCGGTTTGACATGTACTGCTAGTAGCAAATGAGCGCCATCAATGTGCATTACGTAGCCTCACTGCTGCTCCTCCCTCCCCCCGAGCCTATTTCCTCGTGTGCGCTGCGCGCTTGCATCACCTGCACTCCTACGGCACACCATTGTCATGCCTGTCTGCGCATGTCCACAAGCCTGACAACGACACTGTGATGTTGTGTGTTGAAGGTGGTCGGCCACGTGTGTGTAGGCCTATGGCAAGGATAGGGCGGACACAGATGTGGAGTACATGGCTGGCCAAAGTCGCAATGCGGTCGAGGCAAGACCTTTGGCTCATGCTGCGGCAATAGCGATACACACACAACAGTTGGCATGTATGATCCCGGACCCCGAGCGGGCTTGCGCTCATTCATTAATCCCTTCGTCCGAGCCCGCACTCGGGGGCATGTTACATTGCAACTTTGTCCATTGCGGGACGGGTGGCGCCGACACCACAACAAAGACACACGCATCAGGTACCATATTGGCATGCCCAACACTTAACCACGCCCAGAGCCCCGGGGTGATCATCCACACCCCTAGGCTGGACTGCCGTACGCCAGCCCACTCCGGCAACGCCTACAGGGAGGTACGACACAGCTACATGTCCCAGGTCTACCCCACTGCCTGAGGTGACATGGTTGCGTCCGCTGTACACAGCACAATGCAATGTGGTTGGGCCAGGGGCCCTCATGCACACACAATGACCACACGGACACACTTAGATAGTTCGTGGAACTGGCTACGGGCACGTGCGCCCAGTCCCTTTATTGCCAGGGTCACATGTCCAGTGACGCCTGTGCTGGATGGGTGTGGGGTGAGTGTAAGCCATCCCTCAGGGCGTTGTTGGCGCTGGCAACAACTACAACAGTGATCAGACAATCAGAAGTTCAAAGTTCAAACAGCAAGGGTCCACGACTTGAGCTGCACAGATTTAGTGGCCACGGAGGCACTGCGGCCGGCACAGGCACACCGCCACGGGACGGTGACTACCGGTGCACTGAGGTAGGGCCACGAGCGCTGAGCTGGTTCTCGTCGATGTCCAAGGTGATTGTCGCAGAGGGTTTTGGGGGACAGTGAAAGGTGTTCTTCCAGGGCATGATACAGAGGGCAGTACCAAGCAGACACATGCAATATGGAGGAGATTAATGCTACAGACTCATGTTTAACACCATGTCATTACCAGCCACATGATGATGAAGACAACCCCCAGGCCATTGACTGAGATGCCACCAAAGTTCAACCAGAGGGTGTCCATGGATTTCGGGGCACAGGGTTATTGGCACCAGAGCTGAAAGGGGATGCAGTCTGCGATGAGGCCTGTACAATGGTATAAACTCTGCCATAGATAGATCAAGGCTCAGTTCCAAATGTGTAACCTACTTGACCATAGTGTGGACCGGAGGCAGCGGTCAGCAGGGGCCCCCAGCCACGTGTCCTTGGCTTGTGATGCACAGAGTCAGTGGCACCAGGGCAGTTGTTGGTGGGGTTCGGTCACCTCCGTAACGAGGATCCGGTTCGTCATCCGGACTGAATCGCGTCTTCCTCTTACTCCTCTCCTAGCGTGCAATGATGCGGACTCTGCCATTGTAAAATCAAGACTCAGTTCCAAATGTGTGACCTTCTTGTCCGCAGTGTAGGCCTGAGGCAGCGGTCAGCGCGGGGCAATGGCTGTTCAGGCTGTTCCTCCTGGTACTCTCACACACGACGTTGGAATGCCATGTGGCAATGATTTGTGGTTGACAGAGGTAGTGGCACCAGAGCTGTGCATGTGTGCAGCCTGCGACGATGCCGTGTCCTGCATGGTACGGATTGTATTGGCTTTGTGTGAGGCCTGCTGGACCGCAGGGTAGGCAGTACACAGGTGAACCCCGCGGTGCTGGGACGCAGTGTAGGCCAAAGGCAGTAGTCAGCATGGGCCCACAGACACGTGTCGTTGGAATGCTATGCACAGAGTCGGTGGCACCACATCGTAGGGAGTACGGTGATATAAACCCTGCAATAAACGTATGTCCTCTGCCATTGTATAATCAAGACTCAGTTCCAAATGTGTGACCTGCTGGACCGCAGTGTAGGCCGGAGGCAGCGGTGGAGTACGTCAATGAGAAAGGAGTAATGGGGGGCCTGTGTCGCGGAGGCCGTGATGGTCTGAGGAGGCTGCCATGGTCGCAGGCCTCGGGCTTGGAGCTTGCACTGGCACGTGGTGGGCCCTCTTTGACACACGCCGTGTTGGCAGGTGAGCAGTGCGGCCTGGCTGCGCTGGGGCGGCCATGACACATTTTGGGAGCAGCGGCCTGGGGTGCAGCAGGCGCACAGGATCGCAGGCACCGCCGCTCACGGCATCGGCCTCGTGGCGGGGTGAGAGGTGCCGCCCTGGCAGACACGTTGGCCATTCCGGAAGAGAACCACGCCCAGAGTAACGGGCTTTAAATTCACACCCCTACACAGGCCTGGCGTACGCCGGGCCAGCCCACTACGCGCACGCTTACTGGGGGGGACGTAACAAGCTACATTTCCGCATTGTTCCCCGCTGGCTGCGGTTACATGATTGCGTCCACTGTCCAGTACACTCCAGGCACCAGCAGTGTATGTCGACATGGGAGTGTCTGTGGTCTGCATACTGCAGTCTGTCCAGCACATCCACTCCACACTTGGCATTGTGTGCATTCTTATTCATGGGTCACTTGCTTCCTTCGCACATGCCGGGTTCCCACCTCTCCCCACATTCTGCTATTGTGTGGCTGAGGTGCCATGCCATTGTTGGCTTGTCTAGATGGCTAGCCCAGGTTGCCACAGTAAGTAGTGTTGTCGTGTTTGGAATGTGGGGATGTTGGTTGTCATGTTGTATGTGATTTTGTGACGTGTGCATACCCAGAGTTGTGAGTTGTCTGAATGTGGTGTTGAGGTGTGTGGTGGGTTCCGTTGGTACTTACCGACGAGCAGTGCATTCCCATAGGTGGCATCCTGGAAGCACTGGTTGATGATGGACTCTCGGAAGATGAAGGAATCATGCACACTGCCTGGGTAGTTGGTGACGACATTGGTGAAGAGTCCCCGGTGGTCCACTATTGCCTGCACATTGATGGAATGCGTGTGTTTCCTGTTGCGGTAATTGTGTGCAGTGGCGGCAGGGGGCACGAGAAGTACATGTGTGCAGTCGATTGCCCCCAAGACGTGCGGGAAGCCAGCTATGGCGTAGAAGCCTTGCTTGATCTCCAGCTGTTCCTGCGCAGTGTGTGGGAAGTAAAGTTGCTGGGGTACCAAGCTGATGATGGCATCCAGGACAGGTGTGAGGAACTTTGACAGGGCTGGCTGTGAGACTCCTCGGACTCTGGCAGTTGTTGGTTGGAAGGTCCCAGAGGCCAACAGGTGCAGCACGGCCAGCAGCTTTGTCTGCGGAGGGATGTTGGTTCTCCGCTGTGTTGGTACCGTCAGCCTGTGGGCAATGATGGTCAGGATGCGTGGGATGGTTGTCCTTTTGAGCCTGTAGTGGGCAATGACTTCCTCTGGCGTTAAGTCTCCCAGGCTGGTGTGATTTCGGAATGTCTGGTGTCTTTGTCTGCGCTGCCTCTGTGGTAGTCCGGGGGGTGGGTCCTGGGGGGGGTGGGGGTCCTGGCGGTGGTGGCGGTGGGTGTTGTGGCCCTCTTGGCGCTCTGAGCTGCATGATCAGTAGCTCCATGGCATCTGTTGTTCTTCTGGTGTGGCTGTGGGCTGGGCTCCCTTTTATGGTGCAGGTTGTCGTCCGACTTAACACCAGGTAGGAGCAGGTGTTAAATCCATACTGCTAACGCGCCTTATCGCATGTTTTTGATTCTTATCGCCGTTCTGGCTGGTCGATGGGAATGTTGCGAAGTGGTGTTTCCGCGGGTTTTTGCACGGGAACGCCTACTCTGCATCTCATTAGCGTTAGTTGCCGGTGTCATCAGTGGCGATGTTTTTTGCGGCTGCTATCGCAGGACTATTGGTGATATCGGCTGTTAGCACCAGCTTGTGAATGGTGCGATGTATTTATCACCACTTTGGCTGCGATAAAGTGCCGCTAACTCGGCGATAAGTCCTTGAGAATTGTATTGTATTGTATATTGTATTGTATTGTATGTATTGTATTGTATTGTATATAGCATTTATAGAGCGCAACAAACACCCTACGGGTACCCTGGCGCTAAAAATACATGAATACAGACCAACGTGAAGCGAGAAGGACAGAACCCCCCAGTTTTTTCTTGATCACCTATAAAAACTGTGGCTGAATTTTATAAATTGCACCAAGCGGTCTTTATGGTTCGGAGATAATGTTTTGCCCTGTCTGCCCTTCATCATGCATTATCAACGGTTTGTCATGCTTTTCTGTGTTGCAACAGAAGTTAGTGTGTAACTCATTAAAAGAGTTGTACACTATTCTATTTGCAATCTATACTAACATGGTTTTGTAGCATCCTATTGCCCTACAAGCTTTGAATAAAGGGGACTTATAATGCTCTATGATAAGGGTGATGGGGCTCTGACAGCAAACAGGAGAGTGGGTCCTCATTTGTTTTACTAAAATGAGAGTCAGAAAACTATGTCCATCAGAATATGTGACAGGAAGCCCAGTACTTTGAAAGAGTAACTTCAGAGTTCAGTTCTGTGCTACATACTATTCATACTACCTTACCATACATAATATTTGTTTCTGTTATGGTGACTCTAACTTAACTTCTTGTGAGAAAGTGGATTATTAGTTGAGGTGGATGGTAGTCAACCACAGCAACAATGTCACTATTCTTGTTAAGACTAGTAAAGGTTTCAGTAATTAAAACCTGAGCTCAACCCTTGGTAGCTATGGCACAGAGCAGGCAGGCTTAATTTAAGAATTATGTAAAGTATTTAAAAGTTCCAAAACAGTTAAAAAGTAAAACAAACACAAAATAATATTCCACTCCAGTTTATGTAAATAGAGAAAGTTTTTAATTAAACAATGACACCAAAGTAACAAAAATCCAATAAGGGAACTGAAGAGGAGATCTGATTTTTGAAAGACAACTAAAAATAGCACCAAAAAGCGCAGAGCGCCAACCATGGACAACTGGCCTCCCTAGTCTGGGACAAGAGTAAGGTTTGAGGCTGACCACAATAAAGCACGGGTCGGGTACATTGGGCAGGTTGGTGCACACTTAGAAAATGTTCAAGAAGGTAGAGTCATCAGCAGAGCAAGGCTGCAGGTTGGATCTGAAGAAGGGCTCATCGACAATGGGTTAATAAAGGGTGAGGGGTCAGTGAAGCAGTTGACGAAGGTGGGAAAAGCTCAGAGCGGGAACCGTTTGGAGTTCATGCCCAGTAAGTCAGGCCTGGTGAAGATTTCTACCTTCAAACTTAGACTCTTTTCTGTAAGTCAGAATCTTTTAGTGGGGCCAGACTGCAGGCTGTAACCATAGAGGGTTCAATGTCGTCGAATGCAGGTCACTGTCGGGCCTGCTGAATTGGATTTGCTGCTGCAGAGAAAAACATACCGGGAGCTACAGCAAAGTAATTCCACTGACGATGTACCCTCGACCGATTGACTTGGTAGGTTGGTCCCGGTTATGTGTCACTTCTCCAGGCAAAGAAGTCTTCTAAAAGTTCTGAAGTCCAAGGTTTTAGAGTTAGGCAGGAGGAGTACACTCTGACAGCAGTCAAGGGTTCCAGGAGCTCAGGAACAGCCCTTGGGGGTCTGGACTCACTCCAACAGAAGTCACCAGCAAAGAGCAGGTCCAGTGGAAACTGGTCAACTGGCTGGGCTCTTCCATGAAAGTAGACTTTTGCAGCTTTTGTGCCCCTGTAGCTGAACAAGTCAGCCAACTGACCCTTGGGTACAAGTGGGAGGAGACCCAGCCCTTTGGGTTCTCCTCACAGATCTCAACAGTAGGTGTAGTCCTTCTTTTGTCTTCCACAGGTCCAGTAATGAACTGAGGAGGGTGCCCAGGGGTGCCACATTTATGCCTGACAATCACATATGGGTGGGGGTGAATCCTGGCCCATCCCTAACCAATAGTAACATTGTTCCTGGAATAACCCTACCCACGTTTGAAGTAGTCCCTGTGTGCCTTACTGCAAACAATCCCACACTGCCCCTCTCCATGTAAAACCAAGGTGGCAGAACCTTTCTTCCCTAGTGCAGAGTACCACTGCCCACCGTAGAGGTGTGGCCATGGAAATAAACCCCCTCCTCTTTAGTCACTCAAAACTGGTTCTGAGGGCAGCTCCTCTCCCTCTGACATTGCTGCCTGGCTAGCTAACAAGACAAAAAGGGGACAGAACCAGGTGTTAGCTACATCTGCTTGTGACAGGGTAATTAAGTTCCTGGGCACTGCCCTGATGGTCATTATGTCAGAGGAACAGAACACCTCCCCATACCTAAGGCCTTTTTGTCAGCTCTGGGAGCAAGTTCACGCCTCATCAAGGACTATTCAGCTCCTAGGTGCTGCAAATGCTTATGCAAATTGGCTTCTAAAGGCTTTTGGCAGGCTAAAGGCGACTTTTTAAACATACCTTTTATAAACTATTTAGTACGAATACAACTTTACCAATGAATTGGTTTTGTAATATCTATTTTAAAAAGTCAAAGAATTAACTTTTTAGCTAGTTCCTAGGTGCACATAACATTATTTAATTTTACTATTAACTCCCCAGGCTTTCCGTTGGCAAAGCTCACCCTGCTACAGTGAAATTGCTTTTGTGCCTTGTCACTGTAAGGACATGTCTTACATTAAACTTTTACTTGCCCTACTTTTAAATACTATGTACCCTGCCTTATTAGGCATTAAGGCATTTAAAAGGAGGGGTTAAGCCTGCTAAAAGAGGTTGTTTTAACAGGTCGAATTTGCAGTTTAAACCTACAAAGGGAGGTTACTGGTTGCAGGCCTGCAGTAATGTTTTGCACAATCACTCTAGTGGTTCACTAATGACATTTAACTTACAGGCCCTGGGTACACTTTGTACCATATGCTAGAGACTTATAGGTAAGTTAAACATGCCAATTAGGAGTATAGCCAATGTTGACATGTTTTAGGGGTCAGAGAACATGCACTGGGCATTGCATAGCAATGCCCCAGTGTACAGAGCAGTGTACAGAGTCCAAAAACCACAAGAAAAGCTAGCGCAAATAATTGGGTGACCACGCAAAGATAGGCATTCTCTTACACTTCTGAAATGCGGGAATAGCAAAATTTCCCATCATAAATTATGTCATAATTGTACATTATTGATTACTTCCAACACTGCGCCTTTGGCGTCCAATATTTCACGTCTTCATTTAACATCAACAATGTCCATCTCCTTGGCACTTGCCATGTAGCTAATACTCTCATGTGTCATTTATATATGTAAATTTTGAGATCATGTGGACAGTGTGATACTGATACCAGCAGCTCTACCCTTAAAGCATTCTGTTTCTACCGGTATAGGTATAAACATGTCTCTGTTCCAGTATGATCTGATTATATAAAACCTCCTCTCACTTATGATATATTTCTGCATAATATGTTATAATTTTTAACAGGCCAAACTGAAATTATGTTAACCTGTAGGCCAAAACCACTTATATTAGGAAATTGTCATTGATCACATCTTGCTAGTGTTTGGAACATACCAGATGTTCACCTTTATGGTTTGACAAACCATGTGAGAATAGTCAGCTGTTTGGTGTAGAGCATATTATGAGTACATCCTGGGTGGTATGATTAACTTCTTATTGACTATAGTTCAAGATAAGTTTAATGGCAGGAGTGCCATATTTTATCCAAGAATGGTGGTATCAAACAATGAAGAAGCAGAACCTAACTTCCTAAGGTTTGACCCAAACGAAATGCTGGATATAGGCGACACTGTAGATAGTCTCCTCATCGCTACTTAAGGCTAGGGACTCCTAAAGCCTCTGGACTCAATTAGTCACATCAATCACTCAGTCATTCATCTGTCCTCCCTTGCCTTCATCATCTGTCAGTACTGGAAAATCTCTTTGTGAGTGTTAGCAAACTGGATCCAGACAACTTGTCCATAGCCCTATAATTGTAGACTGTCTTTCAACAGACATCCGACTGACAACCGAGGTAAGCTGTACAAGCTTGGAGTATCAAAATGGGAGCCTGGGCTTGTGAAGTGTCCTGTGATGTTCATACATGTGTGTTCTTATCCTGGGTATTCTAGAGCGTGCCTTATGAGGATTCTTTGTGGAATGTGGGGTGAGTCAGTTGGAGAGGAGCAAGAATGGAAGGTGCATGTGGTCACAATCAGAATTTTATACTGGGGTAATTTGCTTCATGAATAAACTACTTTAGATTACTTCCAAATGCTGGCATAATCACTAAAGCCCACCCTAAGGTTAAACATCGTAAAGCCCTGCGTATTTCTTTAACAAATTACTTCCCTGGAATCTTCAGTGGCAGACGAGCTCCACATGTAGCCAGACAGGGCTTGCATGCCTTGCTGCGTTCACTTCCCGACTGCCACTTGTTCTTTCAAAGTCTAGTCAGCCTGCACTATTCTATTGTGACATCAGAGGATCTGACATAACAGGTTGAAATCACATGGTCAGCACAGCTTGAGACTGCTAACTAGACTGTCCAGCACACAGAACACTCTCACACACACACAAACACGAGAAATTCCAAACGAAAATGGAACTGCAATGAGTGTTGTGAATGAACAACACAAGACGGGTGTCTTATGAAGTAAGTCTGTAGATTTATTCATCGAAGAAAAGCACACGACCATGCCAGCAGCTTGTCCCAGGTAAACACTCCACCAGAACGACCATGGCGACATTCCAACATAAGGTTCCATTGCAAATGTAACTTAAGTTACTTAAGTTCGAGATATCAGAACGCTCTTACAGGCTGCCAAAACGCTACCAAAACTTGTATTTTAGAAATTGCACTGATAGATTCATTTTTTTAAAACAATTGAATTGAACTTTCGTGTAAGTCGGCTGTTCCGGCTTCCCTGTTGCCCCGAGTGACTTCCCCTGTAGCAGCCAATCAGGCGGTGAGAGGGCGGAGCTGTGGGCGGGGACCGGAGCTAAAAGCAGCCAGCAGCGCGGGAGATCGCTATTAGGCTTCGAGATATCAGAACGCTCTTACAGGCTGCCAAAACGCTACCAAAACTTGTATTTTAGAAATTGCACTGATAGATTCATTTTACTGTGTACTCTCATGTTTTTAAAACAATTGAATTGAACTTGCGCGTAAGTCGGCTGTTTCCGGCTTCCCTGTTGCCCCGAGTGATTTCCCCTGTAGCAGCCAATCAGGCGGTGAGAGGTGAGAGGGCGGAGCTGTGGGCGGGGTCTGGAACCAAATGCAGCCAGCAGCGCGCCAAAGGCAAGCCCGTCTGCGCCCGTCCGCGCCCATCCGGGCCCAGGGTCCAGGCACCACGCCCGTTTGATCGCCTACACCTTGGATACCCTTAAATTGATGCACTCCCCCCTTTTAATTCTCACCCGAGAAAAACAGTCGCTGATCTCTGAGCAAGGAATCCTTACCAAAAGATATGCATTCCCAGAAATACAGATCTCCACCACCCCCTGGCATACTCCGCCTCACCCGGCTAAATCCCAGCCCACGCCTCTATCAATCTACTATCTTAATACACGTTCTCTTGTCAAACATCAGCTTGACATCTTTCTCCTCCTGCTCACTGATACACCTGATATGTTATTGTTGACAGAAACATGGCTCACTTCGGACTCCGCCCCTGATCTGCTGGTGGCTATACCATCTAACTACTATATCATACATGCCAACCACTTATCAGGTAAATCGGGAGGGGGAGTTGCAGCCATTATTCACACCAACTTCAGGTTCAGCACCCTGTCCTGTCTCTCCCTCAATGAGGTGGAAAACATAGTAATCCAACTTGAATCCACCACTGACACATTCGTCTGTGTATTAGTCTATAGGCCACCGCATCAGATGGCTCATTTCCCCCTGTCACTTAGCGAACAGATGGCGAAACTCACCACTGATCACGCCAAGGTCCTCCTCGTAGGCGACTTTAATTATTGGTACAACGACCCCAACGAAGGACCACAATCTGCTGAGCTGTCTGACCTCCTTACTAACTTAAATTTCACCCAGCAGGTCTCCTCTCCCACCCATCTGAAGGGGCACATCCTAGACCAAGTCTGGACCAGCGGCATGACTACTTCAATCCCCACAAGAGTCCCTTGTGTCTGGTCCGATCATCATCTCCTAAAATTCACGCTCATACTTCCGACTTTCCGTAAAATTTGCACAGTCAAAGGTGGCCTTGCCAGGAAATGGAATGCTATCAATAAAAAAGACTTTCTTAACACTCTGGCCAACACCAACCCGTCTCCCTGCATTGACATCGATGACACTGAAGCAAACCTCTCCCAATGGCTTCTCGAGGCCAGAAACAAGCACGCACCCCTTAGGAAAGTTAAATTAGCCCGACGTGCTGACGCCCAGAGATGGTTCTCTTCTGAACTTAAAACTCAGAAACTAGCCTTGCGCTAACTAGAGAGACAGTGGCGTCGGGAATACTCCCCTGACAATAAATCTCTGTATATCTCAACCCGGAAAGAAGATATGAAGGCTATTATCACAGTAAAAGCCGCTCACTTCTCCTCACGTATTCTCAACTCTAACAAAAGCTCTAAAGAAATATTTGTCATTATGAATGAACTGTCCAACCCAGACAGGGTCCTCACAAAGGTCATGCCCTCTCAAGCATTGTGCAACTCTCTAAATGATTATTTCATTGAAAAAATCATCACCATCAAAGCCAGCATTCCTTTGCACCCCCCATGTTGCCCGTCGCTACCATGCACAGAAACAATTGTACTCTCAGCCGCTTCCCCCATCGGTACCGAGATCTTTCAGGAGCTCCTAGTCAAAGTTAAATCAGGAGCTCCTTCTGACTGCTGCCCACCCCACATACTCAAAGACTGCAAAGTCTACCCGGGCCCGGCACTCACGCTACTGAACGATTCACTCACCTCCGGTCAAGTTCCAAAAGCCTTTAAAAAAGCCATAGTGGTACCCCTACTAAAGAAACCTGGAGCTGATCCCACACTTCTACCTAATTACCGTCCCATCTCCCTACTCCCGTTTCTGGCAAAAGTGCTAGAGGCCCACGTAGCCAAATGCCTGTCCACTTTCCTGGAGGAATCTAATTATCTCAACTCCTATCAGGCAGGTTTCTGGCCGGCTCATTCTACTGAAACTGTTATCTTGGCTGTCCTGGATACTCTCTGTGACAACGCGGATAAACGTTCCCCCCAAGCATTGGTGCTACTGGATCTTTCTGCCGCCTTCGACACGGTCGAGCACACTATTTTGGTCGACCGTTTCAAAGAAGCTGGCATTCTAGGTGCGGCGGCTTGTTGGCTCTCCTCCTTTTTGGAGGATCGTTTCCAGGCCGTCCGCCAAGACCATTTTTTGGCCCTACCACGTCAAACCAACTGTGGTGTCCCACAAGGCTCCGCTCTCTCTCCCCATCTGTTTAATTTGTAAATTTTTCCCTTGATCCAGTCCCTCAAAGACAGGAATGTGACGGTCTTTAATTACGCAGATGACCTGCAATTGGTCTTCTCGGTCGATAACTCACACTGTTCCATCACCGAATTTCAGGCCACCATGCTACATATCCAACAATGGATGGACCACAACCATCTTAAATTAAACCCTGGTAAGACGGAACTTCTTCTTACTGGGGACAGCCATAAATTTTGGGGCCCACATTATTGGCCATCAGAGTTAGGTCCTTCTCCCTCCCCCTCTCCATCAGCCAAAACACTGGGAGTCACCCTCAACAGTGACCTGTCACTGAAAACTCAGGTTGGCACGGTCATCTCTAAATGCTTCTTTCAATTGAGGAAGATCAAGAAGATACACCGGTTTCTCACACAGGAAGCTCTGATCCAAGTGGTAGTAGCCACTGTCCTGTCTCTTCTGGACTATGCTAATTCCGTGTATTTGGGCATGCCAATCTACTTGCTCAAACAGCTGCAGATGGCCCAAAATCAGGCAGCCAGAATGATCCTGCATCAACCTAGATGGCAGCCAGCTACCCCTCTGCTGAGGAAATTGCACTGGCTTCCAATCCCTCATCGCTGTGCTTTTAAGGTGGGCTGCCTCATATTCAAATCCCTGTGTGGCAATAACCCCAAATTTATTAACAGCCTGATATTCAGGCATACTCCCTCTCGGAACCTACGCTCTTCTCACCTCTCGCTCCTTACCATCCCCGTATTCAAACGAGCACGACAGGGAGGCCGCAGATTTGCCACACTTGCCCCTAGACTGTGGAACTCCTTCCCGCTGGAGACCCGATCCTGCACTGATCTCTTGCAATTCAGGAAGTCCCTTAAAACGTGGCTATTTGCACAAGCCTATAACTAAAGCTGTCTGCTGATAACCTCAGAGCCTTCATAGCGCCATGAAACCACCCGGTGTACGTGTGCTTTACAAATCATTATTAACATTAACATTAAGTAAACAACCCAAAACCCATCTTCCCCCTTAACAGACTTAACAAAAATAACTAATATAGATAACCTTAAAAATAAAATAAAATTAATGAGAACCAAGGTCATAAATCAAATAATTAGTACAATACATATTCAAGTAAATACCACTACTGGACTCCGTATTAAGTTTCCTCATAAACTTACACTCCACCCATTTGGCGAAGTAATCCACAACTATCAAAGCATATCTCCTGTAAATTGGCAGATGCAACATGGGCCCAACAAAATCCATACCCAGCTTCTCCCATGAGCCTTTGGGATATTCAACTGGGTAGAGGGGGACTTAATAAACCCGCAGGGACTTGTCGGCCTGACTACAACTTGTGCATTGACTGACCAACACATCCACTTCATTGTCCATCCCCGGCCACCAATAAAAATCACGCACCCTTTTTTTGTGCGGGTTCTGCCAAAATTAACTTGATGCGCAAGTTCAATCAACCGCTTCCTTAAAAAACTTGGGGGTATGAGTCTGTTCCACCGCAGCACCAACTCACCTTCAATAGACAGCTCATCTTTTATCTTGTGAAAAGATCTAATATCATCACTCATATACCTTTCGTGAGGCCAACCATTAGTGATGAACAGTCTCAATTTGACTTGGCAACTGTCTTTCTCAGCGCAGTCCTTCCACTCAAAAAATGAAATAGTTTTACTAGCAATTTCCACAACATCCACCTTCCCAACAACGCATTCTACCTCATCAACTACCACTTCCTTTGAACCTTGAATGGGACACCTGAAAAGAAAATCTGCTCTGGCACTATTTACACCTGGAATGTGTTTTACATCAACATTTAATTCATATATTCTTGCAAGTAACCTTACTAATTGGGGATTTGCCTTGCTCAAATTCTTCTCTGACAGTTAAAATACTAAGGGCTTGTGATCCGTAATGAGAGAAAACTTACGTCACCACAGATATATTGCAAAATGTCTGGTGGCCCACACACAGGCTAGTGCCTCATGTTCTATTGTACTATAATTACGCTCCACCAAGAATAGGCATCTGGAGGCAAAAGCCACTGTACATTCTTTACCATCGATCAATTGCGAGAGAACTGCCCCCAGACTACTAGCATCTACTGTCACATTAGACCTAGCATCATCTTGGAATGGGGATAAGGCAGGAGCATCAACAATCAGTTGTTTCAAAACCTTAAACATTTCACATACTTCAGACCCCAAAACAAATTCAACCCATTTTCGCAAGTTTCTTGTAAGGGGTTCAGTTTGTAATGCAAAGTTCTGTATGAATCTGGGATAATACTCACATGGACCCAAGAAGGATCTTAACTGATCCTTGTCTGAAGGTTCTGGGCTCTCTTTAATTGCATCAACCAAATAAGACTTGGGTCTAATACCTGCTTTCGACAAAATGTGTCTTAAATACTCCACCTACGGAGCCATGAAGCAACATTTGTTCTTTTTTACATTTAAACCTTTGTTTTCAGTGTGCCCAGAACCTTGTCTAAAACATCCAAATGCTCCTTCTCATTGTGTGTGAATATCGGGATAGCATCCTAGTATCCCAAAATGTGTTTGTTGTCCCCAAAAAGTATAAACATTAGTTTCTGAAAGACCGATGCAGCCGATGCTAGGCAGCACGGCAGTCTCAGAACTCTATACACCCCAAAAGGTGTATTAAAAGTGTTAAAGATCTTGATTTGGAACACAAATCTAACTGGTGATATGCTGCTCTGAGGTCAGTGGTGGAACACATATTGGTGTCACCCAACTGCGCTAACATTTTTTGAATTTTAGGGAGTGGAAAACAGTCCACTAATATGTTCTTGTTAAGAGATCTCAGGCCCACTCAGAGCCTCATCTCCCTATTTTTCTTCTTTGCTACCACAACGGGGGAAACCCACTATGAGAAGTCAACGGGCTCAATGACCTTAGCAGAACACAATTGGTCCAAATGATCCTTCAGCTGTCATCTGACACTCAAAGGAACATTTCTTGCTTTATGCATAATTGGTGCTGCAACCCTTTTTAAGATAATTACACGCTTGAACCCCTTCACCAACCCCAGGCAATCTTCAAACAGTGATTCATGATCCTCAAGCAACTTTGCTAATGTATGTGATTGACAAATGTGATCTCTATGTAACTTCATTGTCACATAGGATTGCTCCACTGGATCCACTAAGGATATTGGACACCCAGTTCCCGGTCTGAGCACTATGCCAAGTGCTCCCTGATCTCTCCAACCCAGGATATTGTAGCCTTTTACCACTACATAGATTTTGGTAGAGATGGACCACCCTTTAAATGCTAGTGTATGCACAAAAAAAAACATCAAATCAATACTATGACCACCAAAAGCAATAGTGCGTATGTCAGGCGGCAACAACCGGATGGAAAACCATTCAGAATGGTATAATTTGTCAGTAATAATAGTGATAGGTGACCCCGAATCTCCCATGACTTTTAATTTGATTTTACCTATAGACACATCACATATGGGATCACCACTTCCAACTTTATCTTGAATGGTCTCTACCATCTTGCTGGATAAAACTACTCTGGTGTCTAACTCTTCTGCCAACTCATTGCAAGAATGAGAGTCCTCATCCCATACAAACTCCACCTTTTGAGCACTCCTGCACAAAATGCCCTAATTTCTTACATTTCAAACATGGTTTATTAGCTGCCAGACAATTTTGTTGCATTGGCCAGGTGTTGGCTCGAACCACACCTAAAGCATGTGTTGGGACTTCCACCTGGTCTCCCACTCTTCTTTCCCTCTTTATCAAAAGAATTATGAGCTTTGGCTTTGAGTGCAATCGCCTGCACCTGTTCTGTAGAAATCTGTTCCTTGCGTTTGTTCAACTCCTTTGAAGCCTGGGTCGACCTTTCAATTCCTTTAGCTATCTCTATTGTTTCCTGGAGATTGAGATTCCGTCGGTATAACAATTTCTGCTGAATGCGCTTGTCAAAACAATTAACCACAATCTTGTCCCTGAAATAATTATTCAGGTTCCCATCAAATTCGAATGTAGAGGCTAAGACTCTCAACTCCGCTAAAAAACTATCAATGTACTGAAATTGTGATTGTGTCCTCATGAAAAACCGGCGTCTTTCCACTATGATGCTGGTGTCATTCTTGAAATTATTCTTGAGTTTACTAATAGCCTCTGTATAAACATCCCATTCTGTGTCAGGATGTCGAAGAGCTTGGGGGGAAAATGGTCAAACTTGCGTTGCCCTTCCACACCTGAACAATTGTAGAGTAGGGCCAACTTCTGTCTTGTATTGAATTTGTCTCCATCAACGGCAATTAAGTAGCTGTCAAAAATTTTAAGCCATTGAAGCTACTTGTATTTATGAATACCAGCTTCGGCTAAAAATGGTGGTGGAATATTAGCATTTTGCATGTTGACGTAATAAGGAGCAAGTAAAAGACCTTTCTCAATCTCTGTTGAAATAAAAACACAGGTAAAATAATGTGATGCGCAGTAATAATTTCCTCAAGCCCTGCAAATGTGTACATACAACAGCATGGCATATAAAGTAGAAGGCAGCAAAAATCTATAACATGCCTGTCACTGAACTCAATTTCTGAGACAAAAGAGTACTAAAGAGTACTTAGTTACAACAACTAAAGTGAAGAATGGCCTAAGGCGTACCTATTGCCGGAGACAGGCTAATAAGATGACAGCAAGGTATGCCTGTCACCTCAAGTGTGAAATTGAGCCACCAACAATTAGAAAATTCAGCAAATAGCTGCCTAGGAGCAACCATAGTGAAAAATAATGTAAGGTGTGCCTATCACCAGAGACAGGCTAATGATGGAACAGCAAGGCGTGCCTTTCGCCACAAACAGGGTGATGGTAACAATAAAGATGTATGACGTAAGGAGTGCCTATCGCCAAAGACAGGCCAATCACAAAACAACAAGGCGTGCCTGTCGCCGCATGTATGCAAATGAGCCTCGTGCCGAAGACAGGCTAATAATAAGGCAGTAAGGCGTGCCTGTTGCAGTGACCAGTTATACGCAATGAATTCAGCCCAAAATATGTTCGCCTTACGTGCAGCACGCGCGAGTTGCCAATGCGCATCATCATTTTCTGACAAAGCCTGAAGACAAGATGAACGCACAGCCTCACTCGCACTGACAGGGCATTCTGTGGTGAGAACGCGAGTCAGGCTCGGGAAAAGAACAGAAAGAACACTTGAACATGCGCAGGGCAGGCTCACGCTGAAGGCTCTTCAAAGGTGGTAACGTAAACGTGCATGGGGCAGGCTCGCGCTGAAGGCTCTTCAATCCAGCTCGCGCACTGGCCTGGCACTCCCAATGGCCCCAACTCTTGACATACAGATCGCATATATAGGCCTGGCACCCCCAACAGCCATATTGCGCCCCAGTGACAACTGTCGCTGTTACTGCGCCCGCTCTCCAACAGAGCGATCGGAGAGTCCATAAACAAAGCTACGCACGTGCCTGAAAGCCGACAGTTCAGAGACGTTTTAAGGCATGGGCAAAGTGGGCTCTGGCCCAGGGCCCCAGCCTTTTAGGGGGCCCCTGATAGAGCCAGATCTGTTCTTGCCCTGATGACTGTCTTGATTGTGCCTATCAGATAATACAGAATCTTCCACACAGTAGCCCAGCACCAAAGACTTTAACAGAAAACAAACAACACCTTTAGAAAAGGGTTTTATTTTACAAAATGCAAGGACTCTCTTTAGAATAAGGCTTGGGGTTTTATTTTACAAAATGCTCTATAACAAAAAGGCTTTCCCAGATGCCAGATGCAAAAGACTCAAATATACAGAGATATATATATATGTTTATATGCAAGCAATAATAACCTAAATGCATGAGTAATACTGATTAATAAACAGGCAGCAAATAATATGAGATAAGACTCAAGCAAATATACTGGACGTCCTGCAAGAGATCAGAAAGCTATTTATACATCAAATGAGTACTTTGGAGGTGCACCTTGACTCACTCACACATCACAAAGAAAACACACTCACTCACACATCAAATGATCACAGCCACTGGCTCACATCACAATGGCAATAATCAAAACTCAATACATCACCTGGTGCAAAACACTGCATCTCAGACTGGGAAGTAAACAGCCGTGGTTTGAGAGCCTCAGCAACCAGGGTCCACGCTCCGAGATAGACGCGTCCGTCCTCGCTCGGATTCCAAACTCCCGGTCTCTAAGTTCACAACCCTCAGCTTTAAACACACCAGAAGGTTCGAGAAAGACCTCCCCCGGGCCAGAGGAATCTTACCAGAACTGGCCAGGTTCCAAGCAAGCATTCCCACGGCAGGAAGGAGCTCTCACGTCCCCTTCTCCAAATCTCGCATGTTCCAGCCTCTATCTTGACGAAGCTCACAAAAGCCTTTCAGAGTACATAAACAATACCTCACAAAAACAGAAAGACCTTGAACGTGAATAACCCAAGCAACTTGCAAGCACTGCTGTGCACGCAGAAAAGCTGAAGCAAGGCAAAGTCAGGAAAAAGGATGACATGAGGCCATGTCAAAGCCAATAGTAAGAACTTCATAATTCTTATCAATGTACAACACAATGCACAACTGCTTATAGATTCATATACTTCATCTCTCAATGTCCTATAGCATCACATACTTTATCTCTCAATGTACAACACCGAGCACATGTGTGCATCACTGCCCACAACACTGCACTTCGAAACCAAAGAGTACATTCCACAACTCTCTCTCTCCCTTTCACGCTTTCAAATGCACATCCCACACGCTCTGCTCTTGGCAAGGCTGTTTTACTCCATGACAGCTCCCACTGAAAGACAACAAAATTACAAGAAAGAAGAGAAGCAGGCATATGCAGGACCGTCTCGTACATCCAGGCTAGGATAAAATAACACACTAAAGTCAGTTAAAATAATGGTAGTCAAAGGTCATCACTGGGTGTCAAACCACAACAGTGCCTCTAGCACTACAATGACCTTGAATAATTATTGGACAGAATGTTGTAAAAAGCATTTTCCTTTAATTAATTTTTAATGTGGGTAATATGTGAGGGTCTATTACAGACATTTTGCAGACAAATGGTTTGTTTATGTTTCATGCAACATCCATAATAAACGTTTCTCTTAGATCAATACGTGACCTCACATATGAGAAATGGGAGGGGTCACAGAGATTATTTGTAGTAATATTAGGGAGCTGCTGCTATGTTACAATACTGAAAACACACATCACTATCCCTGAATATTAGATGTAAATGCATTTAGAATTTGGACGAGTGTGCGTGTGCACTGTCAGTGACCTGGCCAAGGCGGCCATGAAAGAGCTGAAACTGGATCATAAAATCAAAGTGTTCCGAACAGGGGCCCCCAAAATACGTTTGGCCCAGGGCCCCCAAAATCCTTAAAACGTCCCTGCGACAGTTAACCAATAAAACATACGATCGTACTGGTGCTGTCCTGTAACACGGCCCTCGAGCCGCTCATCGCAAAACGTGTTGTGAATGAACAACACAAGACGGGTGTCTTACAAAGTAAGTCTGTAAATGTATTCATCAAAGGCAGCACACGACCATGCCAGCAGCTTGTCCCAGGTAGAATAACCGTCTGCCTTAGAACGCTCCACCAGAACCACCTTGGCGACATTCCAACATAAGGTTCCATTGCAAATGGAACTTAAGTAAACAACCCACAACAATGAGTACAATAAAACAGCAAGACATATTCAAAAGCCAATCTCTTGAGTCATTAATAGCACTACACTAACATCCCTGTACTGTTCCTGAGTACAGATACATTTTATGTTATTGTCTTAAGAAATTAAACTTGAAAAAGCAAATTAAACTTGAAAAAGCAAGTGTTTCGGAGCACCTTCTCCCCATTACTCAGTTGATTTTGATGCCTCAAAAGTGTCACTGCGATTCGCACTCCCTGACCACTGGTTTGATGACTAAGATACTCAACAGTATCTCTCCAAAACTTTTAACTTTTCCTCCTTGAGAGTGAGTCCACCATTGTTACCTTTTTGAAAAATAATCCTTTGCCTTTCATCATGCTCCTTCACTGATTTACCAAACACCATGCTATCGTCCTGAAAACAATAGGATGGTTACAGACTCTGCATTGCATGCTGGAATGATGCTGTGGCAGTCAACAAACTGGAATGCACTCTAAAGTGTGATTAAAGCAGTGTAGGCATGTACGTATGCATGTATGTATGTGGGCATGTATGTATGTGAGTGTTTGTAGAATGTAAATCTAGTTAGAGAGCAATAGAATACTGATAATCGGCAACAGTCTATTAATTTGGTACACAATCGTTTACAATGTGGGGCACTATTCTCAGATGTGGATTCATTTTGTTCAGAAAATTATTTTCTGAAGAGGTGTCTTCTTTCTCAATTTTAGGAGGTTTGGGGCAGTTCTAATATTGACAGGAATGTTTTTCCAGAACCTTGGAGGATTCACGGAAATGATCTGCCTTCTGGTTGTTTTTTTTCCAGTTTCTAGTATGGTGGTATCCTGGCTCTAGTATGGTGCCATCCACCCGAGGTAGTTTATTTGCTTTGCTAGGTAGGCATGGGTGGCATTTCTGGTGTTCTTGCATAAGATGTAGCTAATCTTAAAGATTGTGTAGGTGTGGAGGAGAGCAAGTGTAGTAGGGTGATATGATAAAACTTCTTCATGCCTGTGATGAGACCTTCTGCAGTATCTAGGGTGCCTTTCATTGATGCCAATGTGATGTCAGGGAGACCATGAAGCCAGACATTCCCTCTGTCGAGGGGTGTGAACACTTGGGTATACCCTCGAGATTCAGGATGCAACTGGATCTGGTAAAACGAGATGTTCAACTGAGACCTCTTACAAGACTTCTACCATTTCCACAATAAGCGGTCTATTCCTCCTTATGCTTGAACACTTGTGGTTGCCCATTAATTTAAATCTGCGGGAGCTCAAGGACTCACCAAGATGGTTCAATATTAATACACCCCTACTTACAAATCTTTATTGTGGAGAATCCATGGTGCTCCGGAGAGGTCGAAGGACCTTTTCCACCGTAGGCAAATTAGAGCTCTTTCAAAATAATCAGAACATCCATGACATTTAGAATTGGCAATCAGTCAATGATGATATGTTGGTGAAAGTTTTAAAAACCTTTATTTCTCATAAGGTTAGAATCTCTAGATATCTTTATTCAGTTTAGTAAGTTTACAGTAATATAAGATAGATTTGGTTAGGAGTCAGAATTAGAAAGATACATAGTGTTCCATAAAGAAACCCCATAAACTAACTAAGGACCTATTCTAAATAATGAGTAGTTTTGGAAACTCAGCCGAGTCCCCGACAGTTGTAGTACCAATTCTATTAATTTTATCCCATTAATTTTCGATTTAAGTGTATTTCCTCCAAATGGGTTTTCCATATTTTAGTTTTAACCACAGATATTTCTCAGTTTTTGTTTTGTTCTTCAGTTAATTAACATCCTGCAGAAACCTGGTGTCATTCTATTACATAGGATAGCCAATCTCGTAGCATCTGGTGTTTTGCACAAGCACATCCATGTGGGCATTTACAGGATCCCAGATAAGGCAGAAACTCATGTCATGCTCATTGTCAATGAGATAATTAATTTCAGTTCTATCTGTGGAAGTAGTTTGAGAAGATCGAGGTTAACCATTTAAGAATGGGAGCAGAGGTGACTACAGAATCGTTGAAGCAGCGAAGCAGGATGCAGTGTTCCGCTGTGTTGAAGGCAGACCAGGCATAATCCATCTGACTGCAAGGAAGTGTTGCCGATGATGTGTAGCAGCTCTTTCCTGATATTGACAACAGTATTTTTGTATCCTATTTCAGGGTGGACAACAGCTTAAGTCGAGTAAGTCAATTAAGTCAAAATAAGTCAAAGAAAACCCTGTTGCGCAGTGGTGTAACGACGGAGAGTCTCAGCTTACTTGGAACTAACCAATATATCAGCAACAGTGTTTTCTTGAATTCTGCACATTGTAGAATTTAGGCTCTGGGACCTGAACAAACCTAGACAGTTGGGGTGCTTATTACTGGACTATTGGAAGGATTTGGGCAGTGCTTAATTTGAGCCAGTGGTTTACCGGTACTCGGTCGGCACCAGCACTTAATTGTCAACACCTGGGCTTGTAATAGTCTGCCTCATGGTGGCACTGTCTGTCTAATTTAAAGATGAGCACAACAACAGTTGTTTATCAATTCAATATAGTTTACAAATGACTATTGTCTGTCGCCCAATCCATTCTTATAGATTTTGGGGTCTGGAACAGACTAAATTGTCACACCTGTAGGAGTGTGATGGTCATTAGTTGTGTTGGTACTGCCTTTGGCAGCACTGGCAGGGGCAATGGGTGGTGCATACTGCAGTGGCCTCCTGACGAGAGCCCTGGCACTTATGTTTTTTATAAATTAAGCCCTGGATTTAGGGGAGTGGCGAGGGGCAAGTTGATGAACATCACCAGACTGCCATGTCCAATTTTATTGAAGTCATCTATCATAACAATTTTGGCATTTGTGCCTGGACTTTTGATTGGAAGCAGACGTTTTTGCTTCTGTGAAGGGTGGGCTTGTAATCTCTATTGTTTATAAAGCAGACTGTGCACTAAAGTGACGTTTTATTTTCCTCTGTATATTTTAGGGACCTCTTTGGTGTTATTTCACTCCACTGAATGCCTCATTGAACCATTTATATTGGGGTCTATGTGCCTGTGACATTTAAGAGGTGCCAAAATACCCGAGCCAGTCTTATATCATTACCAGAAGGTGGCAGGGAGATATGGCTCAGGTTTTGGGAAGCCCCGGTGAAAGCAGCCTAATGGGCTTTTTAAGACGTTTCTGAACCATGCAGATACTACCACAATATCTTTGGAATCAGCAGTGGGGCAGAGTTTGCAAGCCATGTTGAAGTGGCCGGACCATGTGTGCGGCTGTTAGTCCACGGGGCTAATTTTCAGGTGGAACATTAGGTATGCACTGTGACCAGCCTGGGCATGTGAGTTGGTGTATTTGTTGTGAGAAGCATTAGTGCTTAAGTTGAGCCAGTGGTTGCAAGCGGGGGCCATTCATTTTTGGGACCGGCATTTGTGTTGTTACATCAGAAGTTCACCAATAGCATGAGAGGGAAAAGCACACAAATTGGAAAGACACAGGAAGAGAAAGACAGAAAAACCATCACAAAGGGAGAAAGCAAGAACTTGCAAGAGTGAGATAAATGAGCAGGAAGTGTCTGGTGGTGGATTAAAGAAGGATGAGGTAGATTTAAGACTACACAGCCTTGGTATTTAGTGTGCCAACATTTAATTGCACTGGGCGCAGGCTTCTGAGCAGAGCTTTGTGTACTGGCACTCATTCATTTACAAATTAAGCACTGGAGCTGAGGTAGTCCACATATGCAATCAGCCTTGCAAACATCGTCTCTGGTAGCCAGATAAAGTGCAGTCTCCTTACGTAATGGATGACCGGCTGAGATAACAGGGCCCAAGAGTGCATGCTTTTACAGCCACAGACATGAGATCACACTTCATCAATGTATTTAGTCTGAAGAGTCTGAGATCTAAGAGCCCGGATCTGCTGAAAATATAATATTACATATGTTGTCTAAGCTTCATCATTTAGGAATAGTGACAATGAAAACCTGGCTATCAGTTGTGCAGTTGTTATTGTATAATTCTTATATGTGCGTAAGTGTGTTTGCCTGCACGTGTCTGTGTGTGTTTCTAGGGGTATCTCAGGCATAGCTAAACTGGATTAATTCATGTGTCTGACAAGAAGAGAATTATTCAATATACTTAAAATTAACTATAACCTACCACTTAGGTTAAGAGGGAAGAGAGAGTTGGTTGAAGGCGTACATAGCCTTGAAATGTAACTACCCCAGTAGGTTAACATAAGTCAAATGGGACTTTGAGCATAGCTGACAAATAACCAAATTTCACATGACACCTTCAGTCAGAGGTGGCTTTAGAACTTATTTTATTTTATTATTTCCATTCTAAGGTTGGACCTACAAGTCCCAGAATGCAATGTACGGTTACCTTAATAGCTAAAATTGACTGCGGTGTCACAAGTGACATGAGGTTACTTGGCAGGAACTCAGAACATCACACTTGAAGGGGATATCAGGATTGGAGCTGGTCTGGGGTCAGGTCTGACCCCAGACCTCCTGATCCTGACTCCAGACCTTTAACTCCAAACAACCAGGCTGTATGGGCCAGATGTATGAAACACTGATCGCAAAATACTGATCACAAATTGCGACTAGTACTTTTGTGACCAGTGTGGAATTTTGTGAACCACCCTATTATTACCAGGTCAGTTAAAAAAATACCAAATTGCAGTGGGTTGCAATCTGACCTGATTCATCGGTATTCATGAGGTAGGTCCAAATTGCATCTTGCTATGATTGGTGGCCATCACAGGGATGGCCGTCTATAGGGGTCAGCAGACCACGATGTCAGTGTGCGCTTTTTAAATATATATTCTTTTAAATACAGCTGTTTTCCGTAAAGGAAATTGGGCTGCATTAAAAAAAAATGTAAACCTTTTTAAAAGTTTGTTTGGAAGTAAACTGTGATCCCCTGGACCACTGCTTACTCCCCACCAAACTTTTTTTTAAATTTGCAAATATGTTACCATCCCAATTTAGGGGACAGTAACTTTTCAATGGTTTACATCTGCTATTTTGATCCTAAACCATTGATACCTATGGTTAAGAATCACTGTTGTTGTCATTTTGTTTATTACATCTTACTCTATTTTTCTAATTCATTTGGGATTTTTATTGTTTTGCATTTGACTTTTTAACTGACTTGCTACTGCATAAATACTTTACACATTGCCCTAAGTTAAGCCTGTCTGATCTGTGCCCTAGCTACCTGGGGGTAGAGGCCCGATTAATTTAGTGACTTTGAGGGTTAATTCTGACAAGGGTTGCGATTATTCCTTGAAGTGGGTAGTCACCCACCTCAAATACTTTTCCAATTTCTTCAAGATAGGGTCAAGAATAGGGTGGGGTAGGGTTAAGGTCACGTTGAAGGTTAGCGTTAGAATTAGGGGTAAGGTAAGTGTTAGGGTGACATCAAAAATCAGGTTACAGATATATGTGATTTATGTAAAGCATGGTCTTTGTTTGAGCAATGTTAATAAAAAGATTTACACAAACAAAAAAATCAGGTTACCGCTAAGATCAGGGCTCAGGGTTAGTGCAAGGGTGGGGAGCATGGTTTGAAGATTATGGTTAGGACAGGTATTCATTAATTTTAGCGATGGGATTCAGAGTCTGATAATAACTAGGAAAGTATTACATTTTCTAAATGTGATGAGTGGTTGTGTAATAAGGATAGGGGATTATCCACCAATGGATGTTATACTCCTGAAATTAAGACTGAAGGTAAAACAGTAGTCTGAGAAACATTGGTAATAGGAACTTGACCATAATAGAATATTTACATATAAATTATGTTAATAAATCTTTAGCTTGTTTTAGGGAAATGAATTGTCTAGAGTTATCCAAACAGGAGAATTATAACAAATATTATTTGCCATTCGGAGAATTTATGACCGACATTTGCTAGATCCTAGCAGGGACAGGATAGGTTTATTTAAAGAGAATGGTAAACTTTGCTTGGTATCGAACTTCATATGCGGAATCACGTTGCCCCTCCAATGCAAGTGTATAAAAATCTCACACTGTAATTGAATGGTCAATTGAATTAAATACTGAGATATCAGAACAGGACTGGGAAAGGTACCTAATTTCAATTCAAAGAGAACAGATAGAGATGTCAGGTTGATTGACTCTGCAACAAATCTGTTTCAGACTAGACTGGGCACACCAGTGAAAATGAAAAATCTGAAGTTGATAGATTCAGAAGTTTGCTGGACATGTAAAAATGAGACTGGCAGCTACAAACATGTTTTGGGGTTGTGGGAGTTATAAATGGAAGATAGAAGTCTGGTAGTTGTAAACATATTTCTATCTAAGCCAGACTGTGTGTTTATCCAATTATGTAGCTCTCTTATGGAATATGCATAGAAAAAGGAATTATGGTGTCCATAAATTAAATCCATAGAAAATGGAAGGGTAATAGCTTTGCAAGTATATATGGTTGGATCAGAGTACTATCTAGATTGGCAAATTTAGAAGTAGTATCATATAGAACTCAAGGCACATTAGACTTATTAAATGGGATATGGGGGCAGTCTCTGCAACATTAGGATAAGGTCAAGTATAAGTGTCATAATGATCTTATTTTCATCTGGAAGAATTAACAAAGAAATGGATCAAGCATGAGAAGGGTTGGAATAAGTTACACCAATTAAAAAAAATAATTGAAACTTGCATATGTGCTGATACTATGCTAAGAAATGTATCTATAGTTAAATATGTGTATAGTAACAGCTTCTTTTCCTCTTCAAATCACATTCCTTTCTGTCACTCAATTAGGAATCTTGGCACCAACTTCGACTCTTCCTTATGTTTTTTCAAACAGTTCTCTCCTGGGGTGAAAAGCTGTTGCTTTCACTTACATCCATAAAATGACACTTGTTCTTCATTTTTCTTCTCTCAAACTGTTTCTTCAATGCTTGCTTTTTTCCCATATCACCGATTGCTCCTCACACTATGTTGGTCTTCCTAAGTACCTAGGGCCAGATGTATGAAGCATTTTTGAGGTCGCAAACTTCCTGATTTGCAGAATCAGACTGTTTGCGACAACAAAAATGCTTTTGAAATGTACAAAAGGCAAATTGTGATTCGGTAAGTTGTCAATTTGTTTTGATGATTCGGCATTTAGATGAGGCGTATTTTGGACGGCCCTTCAAAATACTGATTCACAGTGGTATGTATTAATATTTTGCGACCGAATTCTCGTGGCAAAATATTAATATTTTACTACCAATTCAAAGTTGGGGGTATCCCCTTCATAAATGGGAAGTGGTCCAAATGGGACCCTTTCCACTTTGAGAATGTAAAAAATATATATATTTTTAGGAGCAGGCAGTGGTCCCATAGACCACTGCCTGCCCTTAAAAAATGAATTTTAAAAGTGACATTTTTTTCCTTTTGAAACGCACCCTGTTTTCCTTTTCAGAAAATGGGCTGCTTTTCAAAGAAAAATATTGCTTTATTTAAAAGCAATCATAGACATGGTGGTCTGCTTACCCCAGTAGGACACCATCCCTGTGATGGCTATCATTCCCAATAGGTTGCAAACTGCGACCTAACTCTTTAATATTTAGGAGGTAGGTCAATTTGTGACCCACTAGGAATCACTAATTTGAAACTCAACAAGTTTCATACATTAGCAATTGTGTTTTCCTAATTGTGATTTGCAGTGCATCTCGCCCATTGTTTCTCAGCTCCAGTCTACTTAAAACTCTTGTATTTGTCTCCTTTTTTCTCGTGGCTATTGGACTTACATTTCTTCCTACTGGGCTCAGCTGCGGGGGCTTCCAATTACTATTCTGCCAGGCTCTATAGCATTATCTCCAAATGTTTTCACTTATTTACTCTACCTTATCTTTCCTCACTGATTTCTGCTTACTCACCACCTCGCTCTCTTCGTTCATGTTCGCAATTCCCTCACTTTTTTCCTCGACCTCCTTGCACTTCTTCACACTTCAGTACCTTTGTACTCCTTTCACCTTCCCTCTGGAAAAAACTCTCCATCTACATTCGCTCTGCTCCAACCCTTTCTGTTTTCATGAGCCTCTTAAGGCAACACCTGTTAACCGTAGCAGAGTAACAACTCATATTATTCCTATTGTGACATTTTCACTACTTTATTATACCATTATATTATCTCTATGTGTAGCACTTTTAATGAAGGTGCTATAATATATGGGATAAAGGATCCCCTGCTGTACATTATAAGGCTATTGCACGTCACCAAGGAGTTCCATGGTCATATAGAGGAACGAGGCCGAATGCCAAGTTCCTTTATAAGGTTATGGAACTCCAAGGGAACTTGCAATATTCTTTTCATGTATGGCAGGGGGTACTTTAATCCTTATAATACATGGTCACACACCACCTTTTCCATAAAGCACTTAAATCTTTGGTGCATAGTTAATTCATATGAAAGAGAGAGCATGTTTGAAAACATGAAGAATAAAAATAGAATCACTTATGCAAAATTAAACACATCAGAAAATGTTGTTAGTTGTTAACAAAAGGTATTAGAAACAGGTGAATAGAAGTCAGCTTTTTTCTAACCCTCATAATGGTCACACCATCACCTTCCCCATAAAGCACTTACATCTTTGATACATAGTTAATTCATATGAAAGAGAGAGCATGTTTGAAAACATGAAGAATACAAATAGAATCACTAGTGCAAAACTAAACACATCAAAAAAGTTGTTAGTTAGTTGTTGAAAAAAGATATTAGAAACAGTTGAATAAAAGTCAGCTTTAGAAAAAAACAAAAAAGGCACAGAAGAAAAAGCAGAAAGATTCTAACTTTTCTATAATTTCCCAGAGAAGTGCAAAAAAGAAACATGTTGTCATAAATATCTACTTTCTACTTGGCACTGTACAGTTAAAAAAAAAAACAGAGCAGAAGAAAGAAGGTCAATGTTTTCCTTGCTTTAAACAGCTGTTCCGTGACCTACCTGCCTGGCTCTGATAGATATATATATATATATATTCCAAGTTTCAAAGGGTAACCGTACCCAATAATTGAAAAGCACTCTCGGGGGTGAGTTCCGTTGATTTATTGAACAAACTCGTGCACAAACAGACGCATTTCGGCTAACGCCTTTCTCGATGTTAGTAAGGCGCGCCAAAACCACCTTTTTTTATATACAGATCATTCTTACATTAACAACACTGAAAAGGGACCAAAATCGCAAATGCGAATGGTTCCGCCATCTTAACAATGTGCAATTACTTTTCAGAACGACAAAAACACAGCGGTCAATCTCATGATAAATTCATTAGTTTTGTAGATCTCACGCCCTGTACGGGCCATGTAAAAACTAGAGTGACGTGTATATGTCTCGGATGCTTATATATGCGATTATTTTATGTTTTCCGAAACAAAAAAACCTTATTCTTTCATATTCGTTCTCACAATAAATTCATTCAATTTACCAACATATCACGCCCTGTATGGGCCATTTAAAATTGAAGATTGCACATATACATATAGTTCATATCGCCTATTATAGGCTTTTCGGGCAAGAGTTGGTGACCATTAGCAATTAGTGTATACATAATTACTGTAGTTTCCCTATCAAATGCCAATATGTCACTGGCAAATACATCATAACCTCATCATGCCCGGAATGGGCCAATACCCAAAGATACCAACATAATGCATCTATTTTCAACCAATATATTGTTCTATACATTGATATGATCCCTCAAAACGTAGTGGCTTAAATGAAGCGAATTTCTTCGAGCAAGTCCATACAAACAACAAATCATTTAAATATATTTGAATAAACTAGTAAGTGGGTATAGGAGATATGCAGAGAGAAGAGGAGAAAAGGGAAGTAAGGAGTTAGAAGAGACAGATAGAAAAAGAGAAATAGACATAGAAGAAGAAAGAAAGAAAGAAAGAAAGAAAGAAAGAAAGAAAGAAAGAAAGAAAGAAAGAAAGAAAGAAAGAAAGAAGCAAAGGACAGAGTGGTTGGGAGAAAGGAGTTGAGAAACAAGGGACAAAGAAATGAACGGATAGAGACTGTGGAGGCCAATGGATATAAAATTCAATTGATGTATCAATGTTTTTAAAACAAGTATCCATTCCTCCATGACTGTATGCTGTACTCTAGTCTAATCCCCCATATGTACTGCTAGCTCTTCACTGCTATTCATACCTTTGGGTGTTTTTGTCTGTAAATCAATGATATAACGAGATTCAAGTCGTCGGAGACGTAGGATTCTGTCCCCTCCTCTTGGATTCACTGGGACATGGTCAACACAGAAAAATGTAAGAAGATCCCTATTCTGTTGATGTTCTTTGTTAAAATGTCTGGCGACCGGATACGTCATGTTCCCATTCGTTATGTGTTCTAATATGCGGACCTTTGTGGGATGTATCGTGCTTCCGATATATTTCAGGCCACACGGGCAGCTTAAGCAATAAACCGTGTAAGGTGTTGTACAAGTCAAAAATGTATTGATACTTTTCGGTTTGTCCAAACCCGGAATACTGAAGGAGAGGACTCTTTTGCTTTTTACAACAAGCCTTGCATTTCCTGCAAGGAAAGAAGCCATTAAGTGAAGTCAACATTGGTTTTGCAGCTTCTTTTGCCTGGTGACTATGAATCAAGTCATTTCTAAGGGATCTAGCCTTTCTAAATGTGACCAAGGGATTGGATGGTATATCTTTCCCTATAACAGAATCAGTTTGTAGTGTGTGCCAATTTTTACGTAAAATTTTCTTCAGCTCACTTGCGTTTTCCGAATAAGTGGTGATCATTCTGAACTTCTCACTCTCTTCTGCGGACTAATGTATCTTTTAAAAGATCTGACCTTACAAGAGAGTTTGCTCTTTTTAATGCTTGTGTCAGGACCGGGCTGCTGTATCCTCTAGAGCTAAACCGCATCATACTCTCCTTTGCGGCTGATTGAAACTCGTGTTCTTTTGTACTGTTTCTTTTCAATCTTAGTAGCTCACCATACAGAATGCTATTAATTCGTTTTTGGGGGTGGCTACTTGTGGCGTGGAGGGTAGAATTTCCCGCCGTCGATTTTCTATGTAACTTGGTACATAGTTTTCCCTCTGAAATATAGACATTAAGATCTAAATAATTCACTGTTTGGGAATTTACTTCCCCAGTAAATTTCAAGTTGACTGTGTTGGAATTCAAAACATCTATATATGCAATTGCTGTTTCAGATGACCCCCTCCAAATAATGAAGAGGTCATCGATATACCGATGCCAAGTTATTATTTTGTTAGTCCAGATTTTATTGGATGTCGCCTAGGCCACCTGCTCCTCCCACCAGCCGACGAATAAATTTGCATAGCTGGGGGCGAAGCAGGTGCCATGCCCTGACACTTGTCTAAAATGTTGATCCTGAAAGAGAAAATTTATATTTTAGAGAAAATTCAATTAAATCAATTAACATGGCGTTGTGTTCAAGGGCGATTGCCCAGAAAGAACTCTACTGCCTTTAGTCCGTCTTCATGAGCTATGCATGTATAGAGACTTGTTATGTCCAATACCATGAGTTGAAATCCTTCCTCCCACTGTATTCCATTAATATGTCTTAAAAAGTCTTTAGTATCTCTGATCTAAGATGACAGTTTCTCCACCAATTGTGAAAGGACGTAATCTATATAGATGGACATATGTTCTGTCAGACTACCCTGCGAGGAGACAATCGGTCTCCCCGGGGGTTCAGATTGTCCTTATGAACCTTCGGGAGGTGGTAGAAGGTCGGGATTATAGGATGTAGACACCTGAGAAATGGATATTCTTCTGTTTCTAGCATGCTTCTTTCAAACCATTTGCGTGTCAACTGATGGTAGTCTGTTATGCTTTGGTTATAGATCTTTTCATTGATCTTCATATAACAGTGAACATCTGATAATTGTCCGTTAGCTTCCTGATTATATTGTTCTCGTGTCTGCAGAACAATATTTCCACCTTTATCTGATGGTTTGCATACTATTGATGTCTTTTGGCATAGATTATGTAATGCCAGTTGTTGATCCTTTGAAAGTTCCTCTTCACTGTATGTTGTTTATACTTTTTTTGTCGTAAACGCAATAGATCTCTATTTACTGATTCCGCAAATACATCTACAGCGTCTGCCGGCATTTGTGGTAAGAATTGTGAGGTAGGTTTAAACGGGCTAAACCCTCCACTTTGTTCTACTCCGGCTATGGCAACTTGTTGAGTCAAACTCTTAGTTGTGGCGTTTCCCAGTTCTTCATCCGAGCATAAACTCTCTATAATTTCCATAGTTTTTAAGTCCTTTCCTGTCAGGATATCGGTATCCTTCTGAATACATCCTGATTTTTTCAGTTTAGTCACTGCTGGTTTCATTTTAAAGTACTTGTGCAACTTCAACTTTCGAGTAAATTTAAAAAGGTCAATTCGGGTCTGGGTGTATTCCATTTTCTTTTGGGGGCAAAAAGACAAGCCAAGTTTTAAAACCGATTCTTCCGTTTCCGACAGAGTTTTGGTGGTCAAGTTTATGATGGTCAAATTTTCTTTTTTCCTCATTTCCTCTTGTTGGTAAATTTCTTGC
Source organism: Calotriton arnoldi (assembly GCA_963921515.1). Taxonomy (NCBI): domain Eukaryota; kingdom Metazoa; phylum Chordata; class Amphibia; order Caudata; family Salamandridae; genus Calotriton; species Calotriton arnoldi. Next base: position 11,624 of record CAWUFW010021481.1, on the reverse strand, counting down.
TCCGTGTTACCGGTGGTGACCGATTGCCTGATGCGCCCCCCGCCTTGTTCTTCTGTGGACCTTTGTTCCGGGGTTTTTCCCCTGCCCCCTCTCTGCCATGATTGCCAGATCAGTCTGAACTCCTCGTGAAAAGGAGTTCGTCCCATAGTTGATGTAGGTCGGCTTGAACTTTCCTCACTAGATTGTTCATTATCTGTTATATCCGATTCTGACGTGTCTCGTGATTCCACAGTAGACTGTGCCCTCTTTGTTAGCAATTCCCTTCTTGGTGTGTCAAATTTCCTGGCGAAGGTTAATACCCTGCCTTGATCGTAATCTTTTTCATCTCTGTCAAACTTTTCTTGCTTCCGTTGCTTAATCTTTTGTTCATATGTTTTTAATCTCTTCTTCATTTGTTCCCTTAATACTTCGAGTTTAGTCTTGTCCTCTTCCTTTAATATCTCCTCTTCCAGTTCACTGATATCTTTCAGTGCTCGATCTCTATCGCTCCACGCGAATTTGACTAATATTGTTAACATCCTCTTACAGGATTGGGCCATGTGTTCCGCCCATTCATCCAAAAGCAGGGGTCCGGGTTCTCATACGCCGGTACCGTGTAAATTCTCAAGCCTCTAGGGACTCTGTTAACCTCAATATAACTTTGCAGGGAGGTTGCCTCCCACAATTTTCGTATTTCCCGCTCATAAAGACGTTCTAGAGCGGAGAATTTCGAGGCGAGATTCGATTTTGCACGTGTCCCCTTCTCGCTACTTTCAAACCCTGTGTTGCTTTGTTTTTTAAACATGCTCAATGCCGCTTCACGGCGCTCCGATTCACAAAACATTATGTTGTCCCAAGTAATGCTGATTCAGCTTCAATGTCAATTGCCTCTAACCCCCTCATCCTACCGCTGTGATCAATAAGCTTTCAGCATGTACCCGATGGCTTACCGGTTTTATTCCTCTTTCCCGGATATCGTGGTTTCCCAGGCCGTGTTCCTGACCATAGGGGGTCACGTCTTGGGACCTCTCATGCATTGCCTTAGTGATGTGAGTCACAGCGGCGGTGCAGCAAAAAATCAATTCCAGCTCCTTGTCACCAGATCAGTGCACTCGCGGACGGGTGCTGTAATTGCGGGGGTGCTCCCGCATACGTATGCCAGCTTCCAAGTTTCAAAGGGTAACCGTACCCAATAATTGAAAATCACTCTCGGGGGTGAGTTCCGTTGATTTATTGAACGAACTCTTGCACAAACAGACGCGTTTCGGTTAACGCCTTTCTCGATGTTAGTCGGGTGCGCCAAAACCACCATTTTGTATATACAGATCATTCTTACATTAACAACACTGAAAAGGGACCAAAACCGCAAATGTGAATGGTTCCGCCATCTTAACAATGTGCGATTACTTTTCAGAACGACAAAAACACAGTGGTCAATCTCATGATAAATTCATTAGTTTTGTAGATATCACGTCCTGTATGTCCCATGTAAAAACTAGAGTGACGTGTATTTGTCTCTTTTACAAATTAAGCACTGGATAATGTTGACGTTTCCACCCAAGCCACACATTATGAGTCTCATCAGGAGGAAACAACACCATCTGTCACACAAACCTCATTTTATGTATTCAATACTTGATGAAGAAGTGGTTGTAGTTGACTACGTGGTTACACTATCCCGGTTCCAGAATTAAATTCTCAAGATCAGTGAGCCCATATAGCAACAGTCCGTCTAATCGTAGTACAACTGACCCACTTGCATTTTCTCATAAACTTCAACATAGGGAGCAGATTTCCGAGCTGAATACACTTCCATTACCTAACCATGAAACTCTGATGGCTCCAAGTTAGTCGCACCTCCTTCATTGTGGGGCTGGTTTAAAAAATGTTGCCAGGGCTTTGAGTATGGCCTGTCGCCAAGGCCTGCTTCATTGATTAGCTCCAGCTTTGCTCAATGCTCACCCTGGAATCTTCTCAAAAGAAGCACTGACAAAGCCAGATGGTCTCGCCTTTCAATGGTGCTACCGGATGTCTGACTTTGCCAAAGGTCTTTGCCGGTGTTTTTCTGGAAAAAGAAAAAAATAGCTTGTTTGCTGCCGTGAAAGAACATCAGCAAAAACAAAGAAGAGCTGCAGCAGTGTAAAGATGAATAGGTGTGCATGGATCAATCACCACACATATACATGTATGCATCTTAATGAGGCAGCACATTTTTTAAATTTTTTAATTGACCATCCCAGGATAGCGGACACCAATCTAGGTATATTTAAAAAATATGAGCAAAAGTGTATTATAAAGGAAGGAGTGGACAAGTAGCAAATTGCAGCTTCCTTTTTTTTTGTTTAAATAGAATTTTACTATTTTTTTACAAACATCCATACAATGCTTTCAATTAATATTTCTACAATCACAGTATTATCAGTACTCAGCATGTTATCCTTGATGAGATTCCCCTATTGCTGTGAGTTCCAGGAGTTGGACCTTTCCAATATACAGTAAGCAACAGGTCAAGTGATACTGACCTTTGACTATCAAATCATCTAGGCGTAGGACTGTAGCCTTCAGTCATCAGTTATCATGTTAACTACTATGAACAACAACAACCCCTCCCCTTCTAGCCCCCTTCCTCCACACCCCCAGGCGTGCCATGGTTGGGCCCATCATTAAGTAAAGGATGGAGGTTTGATTCCCATCCCCTCCTTCCCATCGTCTGACACCAACAGTTCACCTTATACATTTGATCCATTAAATTAAATTCACAAAGTATCTCAACCTCAGCTATGGGGAAATGCATTCCTTCTCAGCGCGTTAAGTAAACCTTACCTAGTCCCCCCTTGTGTTGTACTTAATCAACCATTTTCTTCAGGGTCTTTTGTTTGGCGGCCAGTTCCGTTCTTCCGTTCCTCCACTAGCAAATTGCAGCTTCCTTGCCCTCCAAAAAAGAGAAAATGTATTTTGAAAATAAATAAATAAAAAAGGGCACAACCGGCAGTGGAGAAGGAGCAACGTAAGAAGGTGTTGAGGTACAAGTCAATGACACAGCAGTAGCAACATGGATCGGGGGGATAAAGTAGGAACTTGGGCTGTTTTAGTAAAATACTGGACAGGGAAGCAAAAGACAAACTTAGGGAACAACAAAGAGAGCATGGGGGCAAGGGTATGAGTGGAAATCTGCTTATAGAAGAAAGAGCAAGAAAACTGATATACTCCCTTAGAGTACTGAAAACAGCTAAATTAATTCAATGGTGTGGAATTATGAAAGAATACAAGCCAATTAGTCAAAAAAATGGTGGGGCAGCTATACTACAGTGGAGGGAGAAACACAAGAAGAGAAAGGAAAGCCATCAAATAAGATGCAAGCACATGAGACGGAGAAGAAATTCAGCCAGTGGCAAGCAACGGGCAGGCCCAAAGCCTCCTGGATTACTGGTTTTGTTAACAATAGATTTTCGACAACAGACAGATAAAAGCTGTCGGTAGGCGACACCTACAAAACAAAATGTTCAACCTCATTCTGCTACACTGAGTGCAGTGCCCTCAGCATCAGAGAGAGTCATGCTTTCTTAAATCCAGTCTTGCCCTCAAAACGTGGGCCTTGTCTTGAAAAGTAATTCTAGTAGCTGAATATATCTAGAAAAGCCTTTTTTTAATCTGGAGCATGTAACTCACAATAGTCCTTTGATGACTTTGTGAGTCAGCAATTTCTTCTGCATTTTACAGCCTAGGATCCTTTTGAATAGTTGTATGACAGACTATCATCAACATCAATATCGTAAGACCAAAATATTAATTCAAAAATGTTGTGGAAAAAAATATCATCAAAAAAGGTAAGTAGTAATCATTTAAATAATTAATGTAAATAATATACACACACAAATATGTATATATATATATATATATATGTATATATTCACTGAAAAAACCATAGGTTTTAGGGACAGTTATAGTTAGTTGGACATTGCACTTGTACAAAACCCGTGAAATTCCCCCGTTATAGTTAGTTCAGCTAACTATAACTCGCGCCCCCGCAATGCACTGCTGATGACGTCACATATTACATCACACATGACATGGTCAGTGACATCACTGATGACATCTCAAATGACATCACTGATGACATCATCCAGTGACTGTGTGTTTCTGTAAAGTTTAAATATTTTTAATATATATAGGGAAAGGCGTTTTGAAGAATGAGTGGGTGTATAAGTGTCTGTATGGATGATTTAGTAGGTGCGTGACTAATTCTATAAGTAATTCTAACGTATCTTACTGAATGCATGGGTTAGTGACTAAACTGGGTGAATGTCTGTATCTGTCTGTTGCTGTGTAAGTGGCTGCATGGGTTTGTGAATAGCTACATGAGTGTCTATAAGAGTTATTGATTTGTTGTCTGAGTATCTGTATGGGTGGTTGTTTGTGTGGATGGGGTATGTGCGACTGTGCATAGATGTGTGAGTGGGTGATTCACTGGGTGGATGGTTTCAAGAGTGCATCTGTGATAGACTGTATGGGTGGGTAAGTGTGTGTAAGAGTGTGTTAGTGAGTGAATGTATGCCCCAGTGGTACATGTGTGAGTAACTACATATGTGAAAGGCAGTATATATGTGTGTTGGAGTATATAAATAGCTATAAGGGAGAGTGAGTGATTGTGGTAGTGGCTGTATGGATGAGTGTGTGCTTGTATCAGTGATTGTATAAGAGCGTAACAATGTGCTAGTATTTGTATGATTAAGTGAGCTGGTGTGTGTATAACTGTATAGGTGAGTAAATGGCAGTGTGTTTAATTATTTGCATGACTGACTAGGTGTGTGAGTACCTCTATGGATGAGTGGCGGTGTTTGAGTGTCTATATAGGAGTAAGAGTGCATATGATAGTCCTGTACTGAGTGACCATAAGTATGAGTGACTGTACGGGTGAGTGAGTGGATGTGTGTGTGTAGACCTAAGAATCAGTGAGTGGGTATGTAGTTATTGGTGTTGGAGTGTCTATGGTTTTGCGAATGGCAGTCTGTAATTTAGATTGGGTGTATCAAAGGTTATATTAGGGTGTGAAGAGCTGCATCAGATTATCACGTGGATGATGTCATCAGTGATGTCATTTGAGATGTCATCAGTGATGTCATCAGTGATGTCACTGACCATGTCATGAGTGATGTAATATGTGACGTCATCAGCAGTGCATTGCGGGGCGCGAGTTATAGTTAGCTGAACTAACTATAACGGGGAATTTCACGGGTTTTGTACAAGTGCAATGTCCAACTAACTATAACTGTCCCTAAAACCTATGGTTTTTTCAGTGAATTTCAAAGGTTTTTTAAATGCTAATTTCTAACTATAACATATCTGAAACCTATGGTTTTTTCAGTGAATTTCAAAGGTTTTTTAAAAGCTAATTCCTAACTATAACATGTCTGAAACCTACGGTTTTTTCAGTGAATTTCAAAGGTTTTGTAAATGACAATTTTTAAATGTATTAATTGTTATATTAATTTTTTTCATACTGATTTACTAAATTTTTAGAAACATTTTTTTTTACATATTTTATTTTTTAAATTACATTGTAATTACATTATACATTACATTACAAAAAATACTTTCTCAGAATGAATTACTTTAGTTTAAATACTTTGCACATAGGCAATAGACTTTTAAGTACAGTAGTTACAGTTGTTGCAATGGGCAACACATTTTCAAACACAATGCAACATTAAGCTCAATGTGAATTTCTAGTTAAATGCAATTAGTTACTTTATGGATTACTTTTCTAACCACAGGACTGGATCCTAGATTCAGTCCTGGGACATCTCCTGTAAACAGTTGAGTAAAAGCGTTTTGGTTACAGTCGTGATTTTTAAGGAATATTATTGTATTTTAAAAGTAGACACTTGGAAACTTTTTCTCATAGAATCACCAATGTTATCCTATGGAAGGAAATTCACTTAGCAGGTAAAAACTGTTATCGTTACTTTTTCTTACTCAGTGTTGGATCCTGGATCCAGCACTGGTGCATCTCCTGTAAACAGTTGAAAGAATGCGTTTAAGTCATACAGGCGATTTTTAAGGAATATTTGTAGTTTGTGAAAATCGACACTTTGAAACTTTTCTGCTGAAAACCAGACAATGGATTCCTATGGAAGAAAATATAAGTTACTGGTAAGTACGGTTAAAATTACTTTTCAGGGTCAGTGCTGGGCTAAAAGATGCAGCACTGGGTTCTCTCCTGATAACAGGTGAGTAAATTGGAATTCGTACTTTGGTTGATTTTAGAGGAATATTATAAAGTTCCAAAACTCCACACTTTGAAGAATTTCCAAGTGAAACCAGTCAATGTTAGCCTATGAAGGAAATTCAAGTTACCGGTAAGTACGGTTAAAATTACTTTTCAGGACCAGTACTGGGCTGAAAGATGCAGCACTGAGGTCTCTCCTGATAACAGGTGAGTAAATCAGAATTCGGATTTCGGCTGATTTTAGAGGAATATTTGTATGTTTCAAAATTCAACACTTAGAAACTTTTTCAGCAAAAAGCAGGCAATGATATCCTATGGAAGGAAATTCAAGTTACTGGTAAGTACGGTTAAAATTACTTTTGAGGATCAGTACTGGGCTGAAAGATGCAGCACTGAGGTCTCTCCTGATAACAGGTGAGTAAATCGGAATTCGTATTTCGGCTGATTTTAGAGGAATATTTGTATGTTTCAAAAATCAACACTTAGAAACTTTTTCAGCAAAAAGCAGGCAATGATATCCTATGGAAGGAAATTCAAGTTACTGGTAAGTACGGTTAAAATTACTTTTCAGGATTAGTACTGGGCTGAAAGATGCAGCACTGAGGTCTCTCCTGATAACAGGTGAGTAAATCGGAATTCGTAGTTCGGCAGATTTTAGACGAATATTTGCACAATGGTGAAGGGAGGGGGCGGGGCCTGAGGTGACATCTGTGCAAACGCGCCCCGTGGCGCGTTTTAAGTTGGGGGATTAAGTCCCCTTGAATCATGAGGGTCCCTAGGGGCCAACTAGCCCACCAGGAACCTCCAGTATGCGCCAGGGGCTGCGTTGCAGAGACGTGTAGAGAGGCCACACCCCTTTTACACCTCTCTGCAACGCAGCTCTGTGGCGCTTTCTGGATGTACCTGTTGGGCTAGTTGGCCCCAGAGACCCTCAGGATTGAAGGGGATTTAATTCCCATCTTAAAACGCGCCACGGGGCCTGTTTGCACACATGTCACCTGAAGCCCCGCCCCTCCCTTCACCACTGTGCAAACGCGCCCACTGGCGCGTTTTAAGTCGGGGGATTAACTCCCTTGAATCCTGAGGGTCCCTGGGGTGCAACTAGCCCACCAGCTACCTCCATTAAGCGCCACAGAGCTGCGTTGCAGAGAGGTGTAAAAGGGGCGTGGCCTCTGTACACCTCTCTGCAAGGCAGCCCCCTGGCGCATACTGGAGGTTCCTGGTGGGCTAGTTGGCCCCAGGGACCCCCAGTATTGAAGGGGAATTACTTCCCCATCTGCAAACGCGCCAGGGCGCGTTTGCAGAGTGGTGAAGGAAGGGGGTGGGGCCTGCGGGCCCGATCGTTATTTTTTTATTTTATTTTTTTCCCTGAAGGGGGGCTGTGTGGCCCCCCTTCCTTTTTCCTATTTTTGGGCCTTGGGGACCCCATCCCCCAGGGCCTTACCCCCTTTTTATTTTTATTTTTTAATTAAACGGGAAGGGGGCCGCGTGGCCCCCCTCCCGTGGCCGAATCCTGCCCCGGGGACCCCATCCCCCGGGGCATGGCCACACTTTTAAATTAATTTTTAAGGAGGGGGCTGCGTGGCCCCCTCCTCAGGCCTCCTTTTGCCCCGGGGACCCCATCCCCCGGGGCAGGCCTTTTTTTATTTTTTTATTTGTTCTGGGGAGGGGGCCGCGTGGCCCCCCTCCCGAGCCACTTATGGCCCCGGGGACCCCATCCCCCGGGGCCTGGCCTCTCGTTGGGGACTGTGGGGGGTCCCCAAACCCCCCACAGTCCCGCCGGCTCCCCGTGTCCTACGGGAGCCGGCATTGCTTTCCACATGGGGAGCAGCTAACATGCTGCTCCCCATGTGGAAAGCAATTGTCTTTGGATATTGGAGGCGAGAGCAGGTTTCCCTGCTCTCTCTTCCAATATCCAAAGCAGTTTGCACTGACAGGACGGGAGCCGCGAGGCTCCGTCCTGTCATTGCAAACAGCAGTGTCCCGGGGGTAGGCACCCCGGGACACTGGGAGCCGGCCCTGGGGGTAGCGGTCCCCAGTGCCACCACAGGCTCCAGGAGGGGGCCGCGCGGCCCCCTCCCCACATCAGCAAAGCCCCGGGGAGGTGGTGGTCCCCGGGGCTTCGGGGTCCAAAACGGACCCCCATTTTAAATTTGTTAGTGCCCCGGGAGGTGGCGGTCCCGGGCGTGTGGGGGCTCGAGCCCCCACACAGGAAATTTAAAAAAGAAGCCCCGGGGAGGTGGTGGTCCTCGGGGCTGCGGGAGGGCCGAGTGCCCTCCCGCACCATCTTAAAATGAAAGCCCCGGGGGTGGCGGTCCCCGGGGCTTGGGGGCCCTTTGAGGCCCCATACATAAAATAAACCCCCCCCCCGCATGCCCCCGGGACTTTTTTTTTTCGGCAGGATCCGCGCACCATGAGCGCATCCTGCCGATTTTTTTTTTTAAATGCTTTTTTTGCCTAGGGGTCCTTGTGGGACCCCTGAGCAGGCCTAGGGGTTAGGGTGTTTCTACCCTGCCCCCTTTGTGCGTTTTGCGCACTTGTTTCTTTTCTTCGATTTTTTTTTTTTCGGCAGGATCCGCGCACCCTGAGCGCATCCTGCCGATTCTTTTTTTTTTTAAATGCTTTTCTTTGCCCAGGGGTCCTTGTGGGACCCCCTGAGCAGGCCTAGGGGTTAGGGTGTTTCTACCCTGCCCCCTTTGTGCGTTTTGCGCACTTGTTTCTTTTTTTTCTCAGCGGGATCCGCGCACCCTAAGCGCATCCCGCCGATTTTTTTTTTTAAATGCTTTTTTCTGCCCAGGGGTCCTTGTGGGACCCCTGAGCAGACCTAGGGGTCAGGGTGTTTCTACCCTGCCCCCTTTGCGCTTTGCGCACTTGTTTCTGTCCCTCGGTTCTACCGAGGGACAAAATGGCTGCCAACACTTCCTGATTTGGAGTGTTGACAGCCAATTAGCATGCAGCTCGTGATCGGGAGGGTACGCGGATCCGACGCGGCCATAGATATATATGTGATTTTCTTTTTGATTTTCTCAGGAACTACTGAACGGATTTACACCATTTAACACAAATGGTTCTTTCTGAACCAAGAACTACCTCTTTGCCAAATTTGGTGTAATTCCGTTCAGCAGTTCGAGCTGTAGCCTTGCATAAAGTTTCCTATGGGAAATGGATTTTTTGACTTATTTTTTTAATTTCTCCGCAACTACTGAACGGATTTACACCATTTAACAAAAGGGTTCTTTCTGAACCAAGAACTACCTCTTTGCCAAATTTGGTGTAATTCCGTTCAGCAGTTCGGGCTGTAGCCGTGTCTAAAGTTTCCTATGGGAAAATGAATGGGGAAAACACGTTTTGGGACCCCCCTTTTTTCTCGGCCCCCGCTTGACGAATCACCCTGAGACTTTCAGGGTAGGAGCGGACCGGAGCGGGCCATAAGGTTTGAAAATTTCGCGAAGATTCGTCAACCGACGCAAGAGTTATTTCAAATAGAATGTCGCGGATTTCCTATGGAAAATAGGTCCTAACTATAACTATCTACTGGCGACCGCCAGTAGATAATATATATAGATACATACATATATATATATACATAAATGCACATATACTATTTAAAAAACTATAGAAGCAGTGATTAAACCTTTTTTTAAACATGTCAAATTAAAGATTTTAACAATACCTTGAAAGTAAAAATTAAGAAACATTTATATAACCAAAACATATATAGAACCTAATTAAATATCAGAAAATTATATAAATGTAATGCTTTAAATGAATACTATAAAATATAGACAGAATTCCCAATTATCTGTATAGAGAGGATAAATCGCTCTGGGGTTCTTACATAAATTTGGTAACAAACCTGATCATGTCTGGTGCTCCCATACCATCATTGTGGCAGATTGCAGAGATAGTGTCCATTTACAAAAAAGGGGACAGAGCCAAGCCGATGAGTTATAGGCCGATAAGTCTCATTGACTCCCTTCAGAAAATCTTTTGTAGACAGGTTTTAGGAAGGATACAGGATTGGATGACTGAGTTTCAAATCTTGAGTGATTTTCAGGCAGGTTTTCGTACAAAAGTGGGTACTTTGGACCAGGCCTTCCGCCTTCTCTGCACTTATTGGAAGGAAGTAGTTGTTAAGGGGGGGAAATTATATGTGGCCTTTGTTGACTTGCGCACAGCATTTGATCTTGTCCCCCGGGCCAGACTCTGGAGAATATTGAAAGAGATGGGTATGCCGGCAAATCTTTCAGACATTTTAATCAGACTACATTCATCTAACGCAGCACAGGTCAGGTGGGGCGCAAACAACCAAGTAACAGGAACCTTCCCTGTCCAACGTGGAGTGAGACAGGGATGTGTGTTAGCCCCCACTCTTTTTACTCTCTTTATTAATGGAGTGGTTGATTTTTTAGATAGGGACGGCTTTGATGCCCCCAAAATTGGCGTAAGAAGAGTGCCTGCATTATTGTTTGCAGATGACACACTTTTAATCTCTAAATTACCGCAGGGTCTTCAACAACTCTTGAATGATTTAATAAGGTTTTGTGATGATAGGGGTCTGATTTTAAATGAGGCTAAAACCAAGTATATGATTTTTAACAGGGGAATGAATAAACTGTCAAAAAGATCTGTATGGGCTGGTAGCACTAAACTGGAGCAAGTTGAAGTTTTTGACTATTTAGGTATCCGTCTGACCTCATCGATCTACTGGGGTGCCCATATTGAGAAAGTAAAGCTACAACTAATTCACCAGTGCGCCCACATTAGTAAGATACATAGGAAGACGGTTTCTCGTCAAATTGCTCCAGCACTTGGAATTTACAACACCAAGGTCCTAAGGGGGGCACTTTACGATGCAGAGCTGTGGGGTACGGGTAACCCAACCCCCCTTATAACTATTGAAAACCGTTTCCTAAGATCACTGGTAGATCTCCCCTCTAGCTCCCCTCTGATACCCCTGTATATGGACCTTGCCCACAGACAGCTGATACACAAGTTGAACTATAAACTGTTAATGTTCTGGTTCAGGCTTTCTGCACATACACAGAGCTATGCACAGGAAAATGGGACCCCGGAATACAGTGGTTTGCCACCATATACCGTAGCACCCAAAAACCCCAACCCAACTAGCTTAGCATCCCATTAGCACCCAAGTACCAATGATTGGACAACCCAGAACACGGTATCTTTATCTCAGGACTCGCAGAAGCAAGAACACTCTTTCGTCACTCACTCGTACTTGTCCACAAGGTGCGTAGGAAGAGACACTGGATAGGTTAAAATGTTTATTCCAACTTACGTGCTCGAGCAAAGGGCGAGGGAGGCCCGGCTCAGTGTAACGTGCGCAAAGAAAAGCAGCATGGCAGCCAGGCCTAGGCCAACATAACAAGGCAGGTAACAATCCACAAGACACCCT